>JAJIBD010012881.1:0-25035 GCA_021461705.1 Cryptotis parvus | reverse complement strand
GCAATGCTCAGGGGTTTCTCCTGGCTCTGCACTTAGGAATTACTCCTGGCGGTGCTCAGGTGAACATATGGGATGCTGGGGATCGAACCGGGGTTGGCCACATACAAGGGCAGATGAATCCACTGTACTATCGCTTTGACCCAAATGAACAAATTCATTCATTTATTTGTTTGTTTATTCATTTATTTGCTTTTTGGGGTTACATCCGGCTGTGCTCAGGGGTTACTCGGGGCTCTGCACTCAGGAATTACTCCTGACCGTATAACCCCATATTGGGGGACCATATGGGATGCGGGGATTTAACCTGGGTGGGCCGTGTGCAAGGCAAACACCCTACTTGCTGTGCTATTGCTCCAACGCCTGACTCCATTATTTAATTTTTTCTCCCCTTCCCTTCTCTCTGCTGCTGATGTTGCGGTGGGGAGGGGGAGGTCTCACAGGTTCCGGTGTTCTCCATTGTCAGGTCTCACTTTTTATTTTATTTTATTTTTTTGCTAATTTGAGTCACTCCCGCCATGCTCAGGGATTACTCCTGGCTGTGCATCAGGAATTACTTCTTGGCAATGCTCAGGGCACATCTGGGAAGCTGAGGATTGAACCCGGGTGGGCCACGTGCAAGGCAAAGCGCCCTCCCCGCTGTGCTGCCATCAGAGCTCACCCTTTGGTTGCCTGGCTGTGGAGTAGAGTTAGAAAAAATAGAGTGTGACTGCTCGCAGAGCCAGCAGCCACAGACAGTAGAAACCCGGGGCTTGCGGCTGTGCAGGGCAGCTCTGGGACTGAGCCGGTGCCAGACCAGCCCTTTATTTTTATCTATCTATCTATCTATCTATCTGTCTGTCTATCTATCTATCTGTCTATCTGTCTGTCTATCTATCTACCTACCTACCTACCTACCTACCTACCTATCTATCTATCTATCACTCTATCATCTATCTATCTATCTATCTATCTATCTATCTATCTATCTATCTATCTATCATCTATCTATCTATCTATCTATCTATCTAATCTATCTATCTATCTATCTATCTATCTATCTATCTATCTATCCATCCATCTATCCATCTATCCATCCATCCATCCTTTGAGTCACACCCTACAATGCTCAGGGGTTTCTCCTGGCTCTGCACTCAGGAATTACTCCTGGCGGTGCTCAGGGGACCATATGGGATGCCGGGATAGATCCTGGGCTGGCACAGGCCCACCGTGCAAGGCAAACGCCCTACCCGCTGGGCTATCCCTCTGGTCCCCAGACCAGCCCTTTAGCTCCTGAGCCCTCTTCTGGCTCCGTAGAGTCAATCAGGAAAAGTCCATCCATCCTGGCACTAATATGCTTCCCCTCAAGAGCACCACCAGGGGTCAGTGCTGAGCACAGAATCCGGAATACCCAGACGAGCATAGCAGGGTGTGGGCAGGCACCTCCTAAAGTAAAGTAAGATGGACAGTTGGGGGGGGGGGCTGTGTCTCAGTGGGAGATCACAGGCAGCCTTGCCCATGAGAAACCTTGGACTCATTCCCTGTGTTGCAAAAAAGAAAAAATAGCAGTGATAAATAATGTGGTGTGAAGATACTATTTCTGTATATTTTGAGTAAGAAATGAATTATTTGCCTTTGGAATCCTTTTCCAGTCAGAAAGTGTATTTAGGGGGGAAATGAAAACATTATTAATCAATCATATTCCTTCTTTAGAAAACTGGATTAGAACCACAGAATGAATAAACTAAATTGGTCCACTATGGTGGGTTTTGGGCAAGAAAAGAAAGAAGTTTAGGGGCCAGAGGGATAGTAAGACTCTGGACTTCCACACAGCTGACTCCTGGCACCCCAAGTGGCCCCCAGCCTGCCAGGAGTGATCCCTGAGTGTAAACCCTGAGGAAGCCCTGAGCCACCACAGGTGTGGCCCCCCAAGAGAACAAGTGGTGTGTTTACGACATTGGCTTTGAGTCGGTTTCCTTCTTTCTTTCTTGGGTCACACCCAGTGGTGCCCAGAGGTTGCTCTTGGCTCTGCACTCAGGAATCACTCCAGGTGATGCTGAGAGACCATCTGGCATGCCGGGAGTTGAACCCAGGTCGGATGCGTGCAAGGCAAACGCCCTCCCGCTGTGCTATCGCTCCGGCCCCTCCTTGTGAAATTAACTGTCCAGGAGGTGAGCACTGCCTTTTTTTCAGCTGTGTGGCGCAGCTGAAAATATCTGGCTCCAGCCACTAGCCTTCATTTCCTTTCATTTATTTCAAGGTCATAAAGCCTTTTGTATTCAAGAATGGATCATGCTCTTTTAAGAGTGTAATAAAAACATAAGTCTGCTAATCTTCCAGCATCACTGTGTGAAGCATTCTAATTCACCTTCATTCTTCTTGGAGACCTGCAGCATTAGGTCTCAGCCCTGCCTGGCCGCACATGAGGGGATACACTCAGGGAGACTCACACAATCTGCCTAGGAAGCGTCCTGACTAGTTACATGCAGATTTCTTTTTGTTTCTGATTGTTTGGGCCACCCTGGCTGTGCTCAGGGATCACCCCTGGCAGGCTCGGGGGCCTGGAGCTCCGACCCAGGTCAGCTGTGTGCAAGGCACTACCTGTTTCACTGTCACTTTGGCCCCACATTGAATTTTTTGAGGGGCTGGACTTAGGCATCACTGTATCGGCATTTTCTAAAGAGTCGGGGGGGGCTGGAGTGATAGCACAGTGGGGAGGTCATTTGTCTTGCAAGTGGCTGACCCAGGTTCCATTCCTGGCATCCCATATGGTCCCTCGGAGCACCCTCAGTAGTAATTCCTGAGTGCAGAGCCAGGAGCAACCTCTGAGCATCGCCAGGTGTGAACCCCCCCCAAAAGAAGAGAGAGAAACAAAAATGAAATACCAGGGCCGGGCGATGAGTCCAGCATGTAGGGCATTTGCCTTGCACGCTGCCAACCCAGATTTGATCCCTGGCATCCCATATGGTCTCCCGAGCACCTCCAAGAGTAATTCCTGAGTGCAGAGCCAGGAGTAACCCCTGAGCATCGCCAAGTGTGATCCAAAAAAGAAAAAAAAAAAAGAGGGAAAATGAAATATTTGATGCTGCAAGTATAAGTGGACCCTGGATTTGTGTCTGTCTCCTTGTTTTTCTAAAGACTTTCAATTATTTACAACCTTATTATTAAAACTGCCCTGATCTGGAGAGGTCTGTGTATCATTTTTATAGATTTACCAATAAAGGATTTGAGAATATTTTTCTCTCAGGAGGGGGAGGCTTCCTTCTTTCTTCTTGTTTGTTTGTTTGTTTGTTTTTGGGTCACACCCAGTGGTGCTCAGGGGTTACTCCTGGCTCTGCACTCTGGAATTACTCCTGGCAGTGCTCAGGGGACCATATGGGATGCCCAGGATTGAACCCTGGCTGGCCGCATGCAGGGCAAATGCCCTACCCCTATGCTATTGTCCGGCCCCTCTTTCTTTTTATTTTTATTAGTCTTTTTGTAGTTTAGCTTGTGTCATTTCATCCTAGCTAACTATCACTATCACTATCTATCTTCCCGTTGATCATCTATTTGCTCGAGCGGGCACCAGTAATATCTCCATATGTCCTGTTGCATGCTAGTAGAACCTAAAGGCATCCGCTTGCTCCAGGAACATAAAGAACCTCAAACCATTATACTAGGTCATGGGAATGACCCAATATAAATGTTACTGGTATTTGGCATATCAAATACGACACAAGCAGCTTGCCAGGCTTGCCGTGCGGGTGGCAAACTCTTGTAGTCACCTCTAAATAAAGCAATTATTGATGAACTGCACAGCTGCTAGCAGCAGCGTGCCACCAAAAAACAATACAACCCCAGACTGTGGACTAGCCACTGGCAACCTAATAACATAACGTCAATCTGAGGTTTCTGTTCTTGCATAAAAGGATCCTGGGGGCGGGGAGGGGGGGAGGCAGAGTGATAGTACAGTGGGGTGGGGGCATTTGCTTCCAATGTGGCTGACCTGGGTTTGATCCCCAGCATCCCATATGGTCCCTCGAGCACTACCAGGAGTGATCCCTGAGTGTTGCTGAGTGTGGCCCCCCACAAGAAAACAAAAGAACTATCCTAGCCAGTACCTAAGTTCTTGTTCCTAGCCCGGCTCTGAGCTGCTGACCTTGAGAACGTCCCAGCACACCTGCTCTCCATGGCCGTGCTCGGTCTGAGCCCTGCCTGCCTTCTCAGTGCTGCGCTGCCGAGCCGGCAGCGGGGAAGATGGGGGGGGGTGTATATTTTAACATGGGGAGATGGTTACATTTCTTTCTTTAGACCTCTGCAGAAGAAATGTGTTAGTCGGCATTATGCCTGATTTAAGATTACTGCCTGTGTGATGATTTTAGCATTTTCCTCGCCTCGGCTGCTTTTCCAGCAGCTTGAACATTTTTCTTCCCTTTCCTCTCTATGTGGCTGTTTTCAGCCGCCGGCTATGATTTACGACCCGGTCCATGCGCCAGCATTCCAGCTGTGAGCAGCTGCGTGCACATCTGGGAACCTCCCTCCCTTAAGCTCCCCAAAAGAGACTGTGTTTTTGAATCAGTATCTCCCCTGATCCAGGCCTGGAATTTCCTTCCCACTGTGGCCTCTGGTATCTTTCCGGGGGCCACCTGGATCCCAAATGCTTTTGTATCTCTCAGAAGAAAGCAAGATGAATGTTAGATCAAAGAGACTGTATTATAAAAGTCAGGCATCGTGGGCTTAATTTATTAGGGCAGTCTTTATAAATCTCGGCGTTGCCACTAGATAAGCTCCCATTATCTCCCACAATAAGGTTTTCTGTAACGACCGGGCTTGTATAAAATGTTGCCCTTCTGTCCTGCCAGCACCGCCTCTGCCAAAACCGACCGTATTCCGTGTCCTGCTTGCCTGATTGCGTTTGCGCCAAGTCCGAACAATCCCCTGGAGAATGATTTGTTTTAAATAGCCCTCCAGTTCCATCCTCTGATGCTAGCCACTCATCCGCATCAGGAGGCGAGGTACAGACGGGCCCCTCTCCCAGTCTGGTATTCATTGCTGCACACGAGCTGCGGGAGAAGTCAGCCGTTTTATGTTACTTCCTGGAATCATTTTACCTCCCTTCTTTCATAAATATGGATGACTGTGAAAAGGGGTATTAAAGGTAGTGATTGGTGGGGCCCGAGCGATAGCGCAGCGGGTAGAGCGTTTGCCTTGCACGCAGCCGACCCGGGTTCGATCCCCAGCATCCCATATGGTCCCCCGAGCACCGCCAGGGGTAATTCCTGAGTGTAGAGCCAGGAGAAACCCCTGAGCATCGCCGGTGTGACCCAGAAAGCAAAAAAAAAAAAATTTTTTTTGATTGGTGTTATAGTAAACTAAATTTCTAAAAATAAATAAATAAATATTGAGAGGTGATATTGGGTTTATAAAAAAAAAAAGTAGCGGGTGTCACTCGGCCTGAGAGGCAAAGCCTGGCATGTGTGAGGGCCCTGGGGTTTAATCCCCCCACCTGCCTCAGTATGTTTGGGTTTGGCCCCCAGAGCAAAAATGTAGGGTCTTGGGAGCTGGAGTGATAGTACAGCTGACCCGGGTTTGATCCCCGGCATCCTTTATGGTCCCCTGAGCACCACTAAGAGTAATTCCTGAGGGCAGAGCCAGGATTAGCCCCTGAGCATTGTTAGGTGTGACTCAAAAAGAAAACAAAAGGAAAGGAAGAATGTGGGTTTACGGCTGGAGTGATAGTGTGATAGGAAAGTGCTTTGCTTGCACATAGCCGAACCCAGTTTGATCCCCGCCATCCCTTACGGTCCCTGAGCACCACAGGAATTAATTTTTTTTTTTTCTTTTTTGGGTCATACCTGGCGACATTCGGGTTACTCCTGGCCATTTGCTCAGGAATTACGGTGGCGGAGCTCAAGGGACCATATGGGATGCAGGGGATCGAACCTGAGTCGCCGCATGCAAGGCAAATGCCCTACCCACTGTGCTATCACTCCAACCTCAAATAATGCCTCTTGACATTGCTATCACCTGCTGAACTTTTGTATTTAAGGTTTTTTTTTTCTTTTTTGTCACACCTGGCGATGCTCAAGGGTTATTCCTGGCTCTGCACTCAGGAGTTACTCCTGGCGATACTCAGGGGACCATATGGGATGCCGGGGATAGAACCTGGGTTGGCCACGTGCAAGGCAAACCCCCCAACCCCCTTACAATTGCTCTGGCCCTGTATTTCTTAAATTCTAAGCATTGTTATGAATGGACGACAGCAGTTGCATTGTGTGATGTTAACTTCAGCTGTGCTTTCTGACTTCGATAAACAGGGAGACTGCTTTACACTTTCCTAGGCTGAAACCTCTCTTTACCTTCTCTTTGTAGCAAAGCAATGATATCGCACGGGGCTTCGAGAGGGATTGGAACCAGAGAAGATCATTGGGGCAACAGACTCCTGTGGCGATTTGATGTTTCTAATGAAATGGTGAGAGAGATTCAACTTAAGCTACAATTGTTTGTTCTTCGCCAGTGACTTAAATGTGGGCGGACACCAGGGTGACAAGACCGAGTCACCACCAACTAAGAATTTTGATTCTCAGGAATCTATAATGGGAACCCGAGTGATTAGTCCAGCAGGAAGGGCACTTGCCTTGCACTGGGCTGACCTGGACTCATCCCCCGCACACCAGATGGTCCGCTGAGGCCACCAGGAGTGAGATCCTTGAGCACAGAGCCAGAAGGCAGCCCTGAGCACTGTCAGTTTTGTCCCAAAACAAACTCCCTAAAAAAAGAATCTTAAATGGCCTTGGTGTTGACAGCAGGTGTGTGTGCTTAGAAGAGGCATAAAGTTACACCCATAAAACATGCAGTTGTTAGCCCAACGGGTAAGGCGTTTGCCTTGCACGGCCGGCCTGTGCCAGCCTGGGTTCAATCCCCGGCATCCCATATGGTCCCCCGAGCACCACCAGGAGTAATTCCTGTGTGCAGAGCCAGGAGTAATATATGGTCAGGTTAACTAATGTTATCTCAATAGATATTTCTGAAACTAATAAATGACTTTCTTTGAATTTGGGGTCACCCCGGCAATGTTCAGGTGTACTCCTAGCATTGCTCAGGTCCCCTGAGCACCACTCCTGATGGTGCTCAGGGGACCATATGGGATGCCTGGGATCGGATCAAGGCAAACACCCTCCCTGGTGTACTATCACTCCAGCTCCAATAAATGAATTTTAGATAACAGCTGTCTGTAGTAAATGGGATTGTAATTCTGAATCCATTTAAGATATTCCTAAATTTTTGGTGTTCAGCCAAATTTCTATTAGCCCACAGAAAAGGAAGCAGCAGAATGTGACCCAAGCATCTATTGGCGTAGTCCTGAATCATTTACCGGCAGACTCTTGCCTGTGGCCATGGGTTGGGAGCTGAGTGAGGCTGTTTGCATTCACTTGACATCCTAGACCACGAATAATGTCTAAAAGAAAATAACAATAATTTCAACAAAAAGCATTAAGACGGAGACTGGCCGAGGTACGAGATCTTTCATCCGGTATAGGGAATGGCTCTTAGAGGAAAGTGCTGCTAACTTCCCCTCAGCCTGGTTTCTTAAAGACAGGATAATTTATAGTCTGGCCCTTGCTGTCTCTCACATTTTCTTGTGTTCTGTACTTGTGATTTAAGTTTGGTCCCTAAATAGAGAGCTCATCTTACAGTGCCTCTAAGGAAGCTAATGGCCGTGAGAATTTAATAGTTTAATTGAGTGAAATTCTCTTGGCAAATTACCTGAAAGCCTAAATTTGGGGCAGGGGTAGGGGGCCGGGCCGGAGCGATAGCACAGTAGGTTCGGCCCGGGTTCAATCCTGGCATCCCATATGGTCCCCTGAGCACTGCCAGGAGTAATTCCTGAGTGCAGAGCCAGGAGAGTAACCCCTGAGCATTGCCAGGTGTGACCCAAAAAGCAAAAAAAAAAGAAAAAGCATAGATAAATATAGATACATAGATAGATACATCACCAAAATGTCAGAAAAAAGAAACTTTATTGTCTGCTTTTTTTCTTTTTTACATGACTATGTCTGTTTCTTACAGTTTAATTTCATGTCCCAGAGACATAGCTCAGTGGGCTGAGTGCGTGCTCAGGGGGCTGACTTGCAGGAGACCGGGTTTAGTCCCCAGTTCTGCGACATGTTCCCCCACTAAAGCGCTGCCAGGAGTAACTCCTAAGTACAGAACTGGGGGTTACCCTCTGAGCACCACGGTGTGCCCCAAACCTAAAATAAACTGTAAGTGTATATTAATTCATAGATGAACTTGTTTCTCCACTACGGCCCTTTTTTTTTTTTTTGCTTTTTTTGGGTCACACCTGGCGATGCTCAAGGGTTTCTCCTGGCTCTGCACTCAGGAATCACTTCTGGCAGTGCTCGGGGGACCATATGGGATGCCGGGATCAAACCCGGGCTGGCATGGGCCGGCGTGCAAGGCAAACCGCCTACCTGCTGGACTATCGCTCTGGCCCCCAGATTTTTTTTAAAATATTT
Source organism: Cryptotis parvus (assembly GCA_021461705.1). Classification (NCBI taxonomy): domain Eukaryota; kingdom Metazoa; phylum Chordata; class Mammalia; order Eulipotyphla; family Soricidae; genus Cryptotis; species Cryptotis parvus. The sequence continues at coordinate 16,558 of JAJIBD010012881.1, read as the reverse complement.
TATTATACCACTGTTAGATATACAATTACAAGATGTTCATGTTTGAATTTTGATTCTACAGGGTTCCAACACCCATCCCTCCATCCCTGCTCTTCTCCGATCATCAGTGTCCCCACCTCCCTCCCCCTCTTCCCCCAGCTGCCTCCATGGCAGGTTCTTTATCTCCTTTCTCTCTCTCTCTTCTTCTCGCTTCCCTTTCTTACACAGTGTAGATTGTAATATATTTTAGAACATGATTGGTTCCACTAGTTTGATGTACCGGGTCCGACCACAAAAATGGCAGCTATTATGGTGAGCGAGTCTCATCCAGCTGCCTCTGAGGCCCTACAGAAGTGATGGGCCCTGGGGCCAGAGCGATAGCCCAGCGGGTAGGGCGTTTGCCTTGCACGCAGTAGTCCTGTGCCGGCCGGGTTCAATCCCGGCATCCCATATGGTCCCCCGAGCACCGCCAGGAGTAATTCCTGAGTGCAGAGCCAGGAGTAACCCCTGAGCATTGCTGGATGTGACCCAAAAAAAAAAAAAAGAAGGATGGGCCCACTCCCAAACCCAATTTGCCTCCTGAGAGCCTCATGGTCAGCTGAGCTAGGGAAGAGCCGGTTGGCAGCTCTCCCCCATGCGTCTGAGTCTCTGCATCATGGTATGGCCATTTGAGCTTCCGCTTTGCGTTGTCTGGTTTTCCTCCTCCTTTGCCCTGTAACATTCATTTCTAGGAATTAAATATCTCACTTCGCTGGAAGCGGTGGTAATTGTCCTTGCTCTTATCTCAGTGGAATTTTAATTCAATTTTTTTTTCTTTTTGGGTCACACCCAGCAATGCTCAGGGGTTACTCCTGGCTCTGCACTCAGGAATTACTCCTGGCAGTGCTCAGGGGAAACCATATGGGATGCCGGGATCGAACCCAGGTCGGCTGCGTGCAAGGCAAACGCCCTACCCGCTGTGCTCTGGCCACAATTTCTTTTCTCTTTTTCCCCAATTTGTTATCCTGATTAAGAACTTCTCTAGGTTTTTATTTTTTAATTTTCCAAGTTTGCAGGATCTCTAATTTGAGTAATTCTAATTTGTATGTAGCAAATTTCTGCATTTCTCTTTGTGTGAATGGGTGGTGTGTGTGTGTGTGTGTGTGTGTGTGTGTGTGTGTGTGTGTGTTTGCGCCACGCAAACGTGGGAGGTGTTCTCAGGACTTAACTCCTGACTGTGTGCTCAGGGATCTCTCTCCCGAGTGCTCCCGGGAGCATTATAGGATATATAGGGTGCTCGGGATCAAGCCCGGTCAGCCACATGCAAGGCAAGTGCCTTACTTACTGTCCTAGCTCTCCAACCCCTGCACATTTAATTTTAGTGACTAAAGTCTGTGCTTTTGGGGCCGGAGAGATTGCACAGGGGTTAAGCCTCTTACCTTGTAGCTGTTGACCCTGGTTTGATCCCTACCATTGCGTGTTGTTCCAAAAGATGCACCTTGTGGAATCACATTTAACTTTCAGGCTTTTTGATTAAAGCTACTATGTGAGGTCACATCCTGCATTGCTCAGAGCTTCCAACTGGCTTTCCTCAGGGGACCATATGCGGTGCTGGGGATCAGTCAATAACAGCATGCAAGCGTCTTACCCTTACGCTGTCTTTCCAGCCCTAAGGCTGCCTTTTTTTTTTCCTTTTTGGGTCACCCTGGCAAATGCTCAGTGGAGCGGTCACTCCTGGCTCTGCTCAGGAATTACTCCCTGGCGGTGCTCAGGGGACTGTATTGGATGTGTGGCCTGGGTCGGCTGCGTGCTAGACTAATGCCCTACCGGCCGGACTGTCTCTCCGGCCCCCAAGTCTGCTGATTTTGCGTGTAAATTTTAGCTGAAGATTTATGTTTCAGATGTGATTTTAAATCATAGTCATTTCATTACCTTAATTTTTTTTTGAAAATTTGAAGTCATTAGGGTTCTTTTCACCTTGAAATCATGATGCAAACCAGATCAGTAAAATCCACTTAATGGCCTTGACTGGGGCTAGAGAGAGTGTAGCAGGCAGGGCGCTGGCCTTGCACACACCTAGGCTGAGTTTGATCCCAGGCACCATATATTCCTCCCCTGGCCCTGCCGGGTGTGATTCCCTGAGCACAGAGCCAGGGTTAAACCCTGAGCATCTGCTGGGGTGGTCCCTAAACAAAAAAGTTACCTTCACCTACCTTTGGGCAGATCCTTACAGACATTTAATTCGGATTGGTTTTGGGGCCACACCTGGTGGTGCTCAGGGGCTGGTACCAATTCTGTTTGGAAGTCAGCTTTCGGTGATCCCCTGGGGACCTTGAGGTGGATTGAAGTCAGGTATACCTCCTGCGTGCCAAGCATGTGTACCAGCCAATTCAGTTATATCTCCAACTCGAGATTCTCCTAAACGCCTGGCCTTCTAAATCATGATTGTTGGGGCCAGAGTGATAGCACAGCAGGTAGGGCGTTGTGTAGCATGTGGCCAATCTGGGTTTGATCCCCGGCATCCCATATGTTCCCGAACAGCCAGGAGTAATTCCTGAGTGTGGAGCCAGGAATAACCCCCTGAGCATTGCCAGGTGTGACCCAAAAAAGAAAAAAATAGACAAATAAAACAAAATTAAAAATAAATCGTAATTGTTTCTTTCCAGGAAGGACACAGATGAAGCTGACCTGGTTCTGGCAAAAGAAGCAAATGTAAAGTGTCCGCAGATTGTGATAGCGTTTTATGAAGAGAGACTGACGTGGCATGCGCACCCGAGGATGCAGAAAACAAAGAGAAAGAAACGGCAAAGAGCTAAAGGAGGGGGTGGGTCACTGTCATTTCTCTTTGTATATAATACATTTCCCTTCCCGTCTCCCTCTCCCTTCTCCCCACCCCCCTTCTATCCTAAACACATCCATAAAAAATGTGCTTATCACTGTGTTCCACAGGAGAAATGTTGGTATTGGTTCTTTTGTAAAATAACTGATGGTCTGATTCCTGATAAGTGTCTCTCTGTGAAGACCAGGCATTTGCATACTGTATGTAAAACCCACCGTTTAGCTTTCCTTTGCCCCCGATCTTTGCCTTCTGCTCCCCTGTGACCTCTGACTTTTTACTCACCTTCAAGTCTTGATCTTTTCAGGATGGGTCACTTTTTAGATTGGGAGATTTTGTTACAGTGATGACAAACTTGGTTCCTTGAGTTGGTTCCTAGAACAGGTGGACGACCTGCTGGTCTTTGTTTGAGGCTGTCGGGATGGGAAGATGCTGCCTGTTCTTGTTTTTAACAAGCCGATAGCAGCAGCTGCTTGTTGGGACTCCCAGCTCGCGCCACTGTCCCCGCAAGACTGCTGGGCTTCCCTGTTGATGTCAGCTGCCCTTGGGGAAGAGCACTGGCCTTCGTGGGTTTGCAGTTTGCAGTGAGGGTGGCCCAGGCACCCGGAGGGCTCCTGGACTCGTATCCTCAGCAGTTCCTGATTCTGCGTTTGCAAGGTGGTGCAAGTCCAGCAGAAAACTACATGGTTCTTGACTCGGTGGTGGATTTGTAGCCCCTAAGTACACGAGGATGATGGGGCCAGGGGTAGGGTACAGGTGTCTTTGTTATCACATGTGGTATATGTGTTGTTATTTCCTTCTATCCCTCATATTGGAACTGTGTAGACCCGAGTGACTGCCCGGTGCTTGCTTGTGCCAAGGTGCTCGGCACCCTCTGGCCCTGCCGACTTTCGTGGCCTCCCAAAGCATTCCTGTTACCAAAGAGGCTTCAGACCTGACCCTCACTTCTCAGTGGACTTCTCTTTCCATGCCATTGTGTTCAGTGGGGAACTGTTGGCCACAACACCAGTCTCGAAATCCTCATAGCGTTTCTCGGATCGCCGATTCCCTGCTCTCTTGACACCTGGATCTGCCGCCAGGAGCCCTTCACAGTATTAGCGCTCTTCCTTTCTCTTTCCAAGCCCTCAGATTCTCTTGGTGGACGGTTTTGTTGTTGTTTTGTTTGGTTTTGTTTTGAATGCATTTCTGCGCAGGCGATCACCTCGGAGAGTGACAGGCCCCGCGTTAGCGTGTTGACGCAGCCTCTCGCCCTGCTTGGCAAAATAATTCCCTCTGGTTTCCACTTGCTTTGCCATAGGAGAGATTTTTTTTTTCCTCATCACATCCTACTTTTGTTCCTCCACAAATGTCCTACTTTTCTTTACCCCTTTCTTTGTAGTTGGGTGGGGTGGGCATCGGGGGTGGTGCTAGAGAAGATGACGCGTGAGGCAATAGCAGGGTTTTGAGTATGTATCTTTGCCCCAGCCCAAAGCTGAGAGAAATAAGAACCCGTGTTTGAAATAGTCTTAACTCTAGAATTCACCAGCCACTGAAGTTGTTTTGCTGTTCACTTTGGATGTTTAAAACGAGCTGTCTGGGCGGGAGCGCCCAAGAGCGAGGGGAGTAGATGGATTGCTCCAGTCCGCAGAGGAGCTGGAGAATATGCACATTGCACACCCGTTCATAGCGTTTGCTAAGCCGCTTCCTCGCTCAGCTGCTGATTGAATTCTGCGCGCTTGTGTAAATTATGTCAGAAATTATACCGCACAGTTGAGAAGACAGCTGTTGCCGCAGAGACATGGCAGACTGGAACAATGGAGCTTGGGGTTGAAGTCACCCGGGAAGACGCTTCTGAATGGCGATGTGATTGGGTGAGAGCTCAGAGCCCTTATCTGAAGTGGGTGGGAGTTTTCTCTCCAGCTTCCTTTCCTCGCTGAAGGAATTAAAGACTGGGTCAAGTGCAGGGGGTCGACTGGTGCTAGCACTGAATCCTATGGGCAGGTCGAAGCAAAGCAGAGTGGTCGGGAAATAGATCAGTCCTCCAGGTGACCAAGGGTCTCGGTCGGGCCAAGCAAGCACGGAGTCCCCTGAGCAGGAATCTGTCTCTCAAATTTCAGGAGGGGGAAGTGACCTTATGTAGCCAGAGCTGTGGGGATATAGGCGGCAGTGATCCTAGTTCTCAAATCAAACTGTAGCATGTGCATGAAAAGTAAACAAACAAAATCGGTTCTGAGGAACCTGGGCCGCCTGGCGGCTGTGATTCTAGGTTCTGTTGAAACTGCTCTTCAGAATCCTGTTTCTTAGGAGAGTTACCCGAGTGTCATCTAGCTCTCATCTCTGCTTCAGCACCTGCTCTTTGCTCCGTCTCTGGCTCTGTGGATAGAGTCTTGTGCTGAGTGCCCTCACGCCGTCCTGTCTCGCCCCCTGAACCCTCCCGGCTGCCCCCCCCGCAGTGAGAACGCACCGAGGCCTGTCCCGGCTGCAGCCCTCAGCAGAGCGGAGACCAAATGCCTGCCTGTGCCGTTGGCACTTGTCAGTGCTGAGTAGTTTGTTCTGGCAACAAACCAGTTTTCGTGGGACTTTTCCTCTAGGAATTTATGGGCTAAAGAGCCTTAAATCTATATGTCCTGGGAGCTCGGGTGCTTGGATCACATTTTCCCTCCCAGAAATCTGATGCTTCATTGTGCTGATCGAAGCAGCTCCTTTGAACGGCTGTTGGCTGGGGTTTGCTCTGTAAACTGCCCCACTTTGCTTCTCCCTGCACTGGGCCAGTGCTGGTCTATTTAAGGTCAGCTGTTGGGAGGTCTGGGAGACAGCACCGAGGGTTGGGGGGTCTTTGAGACCCCCAGTAAAAGCCAGCTGTTCGGAATGTGAGCCTTTCTGGAAGCCCCTTCCCTGCCCCACCCTCAGAGCCTCTTGGTGTCTGATTTTTTGGGCCCCACTTGGCAGTGCTCAAGGCTTAATTCCTGGCTCAGCTCGGGATCACTCCTGGCGGGAAGCACCCATGTTTAATTTAGAATCATGTTATTTTGACTACAGTCAAAATGTATGGTCTGCTTAAGGCAACATGTGAGTTTCTAGTTTGCCTTAACTCCAGAGGGTCTCGCCCTCCCCTCTTAACTGACCCCACACCTACTTACTTGCTTTTTTTTTTTTTTTGGTACAAAATTGGTCATGCTCCCATAGTTAGTGCTTTGGGGTTATTTTTTTGTTTGTTGGTGCCAGGGGTCAAACTCAGGACCTCATGCATGTGAAGCTTGCAGTCTGTCTTGCCACTGAGCTGTTTCTGGCCTGATGATGCTGTGGGCTTCACTTCTGTATTCAGGCCAAGTCATGGGGCTTTGGGATTTTTCATCTTGTTAGATTTGTGGTTTGTGCCAGCTCTCCTAAGGGACGGCAGTGGGGTAAGGAGAGTCTTTGTTTGAGAGTTATCGCCTCTGCATTCACAGTTTGAATTTGAGAACCCCAAATGCTCTTTGGGACCAGAGCAATAGTACAGCAGGGAGGGCGTTTGCCTGGCACGCGTCCGACCCAGGTTCGATCTCCAGCATCCCATATGGTCCCTCGAGCACCACTAAAAGTAATTCCTGAGTGCAGAGCCAGGAGCAAGCCCTGAGCATCACTGGGTGTGACCCCCCCACCCCCAAAAAATGCTCTTTTGCCATGACGTGAGAAGCCCAGTAATGCTGTGTCACTCGATCTGAGATGGGCGTGTGGCCCACAAGGAGCTCCTTTTGTGGCCCTGACCCCCAACGTTCTGGTTCCGGTTTGGATGTGAGGGTAGTGTTGGGGTTTGTTCCTCCTCGGTTCTCAGGCTACCTGTGTCTGTATCGTGACTAACCCCAACGTGCATCCAGATTTGTGCCGGCTTGGCCTCTGCTCATAAGAATTACGCTCTCAGAAGTAGACCTGTTCCTACCCCTGCCCCCGAGGCGCACTCAGCCGGCTGCCCCTCCCCAGCGGCAGGATTGGGGTGTTGAGTTCTCCGGCCCCAGCCTCACGGATGTATATCCGCGTTTTGGCACTGAGACCTCAAGATCAAAAGAAGATACAGTCCCTGACCTCAGGGAACGTCACACTGTTGTGGAATAAACTGTTAATCAGCCTCGTAAAAGCAATAAACACATTTCCGGTTTAGGGCCGAAACAGCCAATGTGTGAGTGTGTGTCCCTAGGTAGGCGGGAATGGCTCAGTGCTCTTGAATATGGCTCGTTGGCTAGAGAAAGACCACCAGGAAAGTGGAAACAGCTAACGGTTAGAAAATGCTCTTACTGGGAGAAAATAAGTGAATGGCTGGGGTCCCTATTTCAGGTTCTTGGCCAAAGTGTTTAGTAGCATGGTTAACCCTTGCTGGTGGGAAGAGCTGTCGCAGATGCGGTCACATGTTACTCTAACGCTTAGGGGTCCCCTCAGAGCTCTGCTCCGCCTTGAAACCGGCCTTAAGCCTAAAACTGAGACCTACTTTGGAGTAGTAACACAGTTACTAAAAAGAAGGCTAGGGGGTATGTGTGGTAACATCTGAACAAAATTTCTGACCAGTTTCTTTCCTTCAACTGAAACACTTTCTAAGCAGAGATTTGTGCCTGTTCTGTGGAAACCTATCCTGCAAATCTTTTACCGAGGAGCTACAGTGTAATCTTTTTTTTTTTTTGCTTTTGGGTCACACCCGGCAATACTCAGGGTTACTCCTGGCTCTGCACTCAGGAATTACTCCTGGTGGTGCTCGGGGACCATATGGGATGCCGGGATCGAACCCTGGCCGGCATTGCCGGCAAGGTAAACGCCTTACCCGCTGGGCTATCGCCTCGGCCCCATACAGTGTAATCATTAAGGAGATGTTTAGGGTGAGGTGCTGGATAAACTAACAAGAGCCTAACAAATTTCTGAATTCTGATTGGCAACAACAAAGAAGCTTCTTTCTCTGGATAATTAAGAGTTTCAGAAGTCTTGGGGGCCTGAGCGATAGCCCAGCGGGTAGGGCGTTTGCCTTGCACGAGGTTCATCCCCTGGCATCCCATATGGTCCCCCGAAGCACCGAGCACCGCCAGGAGTAATTCCTGAGTTCAGAGCCAGGAGAAACCTGAGCATTGCCAGGTGTGACCCCAAAAAAAGCAAAAAAAAAAAAAGAAGAAAAAGAAGAAGAAGAAGAAGAAGTCTTTAAAAAGTCAGGATTCCCAGGAATTAAAATAACTTCTAGGGGCCCGAGCAATAGCACAGCCGGTAGGGCGTTTGCCTTGCATGCGGCCGACCCAATTTCAATCCCCAGCATCCCATATGGTCCCCGAGCACCGTCAGGAGTAATTCCTGAACACGGAGCCAGGAGAAACCCTGAGCATTGCGGGTGTGACCCAAAAAAGAAAAAAAAATAATAACTTCTAGAAAAAATCTTTACGTGTGAAAGTTCTTTGGATAGCTTATAAAAAACAATTCTAGTCTCTTTGGCCTGTGCCAGATTTCTTGAATTTTAATCTACCTCATCTTCTCTTTAAATGTAGGTATTTCAACTTGCCACTTTAACATCATCTTGACTTTGGACTACTTTTACTTTCTTGTTTCCTAAGATGGGATTTTTCCCTTTCAGTGGTGGCTTACTCCTCATTTCACTCAGTATTATATCACTTTGTTCCTCTGCCAGAGACATGTCTGTAAGTAGTTCCAAACGCTGTTCAGTGCACGTGAGAGATGGGACCAGCAGGAAGGACACCTGCCTTGCATGATCCCTGGCACCCCGTGTGGCCCCCTGAACCCTGCCCAGAGTAAGCGCTGAGCCTGAGGGGTGTGGCTCTAAAACCCAAAATACATCCTGGGTTTTTTGTTTATTTGTTTTTTGTTTGTTTGAGAAGAAAGTAACTGCCTAACGCTGTGTGTCTCTGAGGTCAGTAAGAGGAGGAAGGAGTTAAAACAAGTGGGTGGGGAGGGAGGGGGTTGCCTCTATGGAGGAGCTGACAAGGGAAAGAGCCATTAATTAAGATAATTTCAAAGTCAACTGATTGTGGTCATTAATGTCGCAATAGATCAAAACCTAATTATCACAGCCTAGGTAAGAGCCATCCGTATTAATCGGAAAATCTAATAGGAAACTATTACCAAGAAATTAGACCAAATTGAATGCAGTGGACTTTTTATCTTGTCATTCTCTCCTTTTTGTAGCTGGTGTCTCCTGGCATTGGCCGGTGTGACCCTCACAGTTCACCTGTCTCCAGTGGCCAGTTTATCACCAATTGTGGGGTTCCAGGTGCAGCTTTAGCCCGAGTTGTCAACCGCCACTTCCTTTCATCGGCCTGGAATCAGCATTGGGATTTGTTCTCTGAGATCAGCCAGCGGGAAAGGTGTAGGTTTTGGTCTCAGGATGGTTGGGAACGCCAGTGCACACCGTAGGACACAGATAGGTGATAAACCATTCTTTGCTCTTCCGTTCCACACGGGAGCTTCCTGTGCGGAGATTCTTCAAGATCTGACAACCCATTGCTGACTGTTGTTTTTCTCCCCTAGTTTTAGTTTTTTTAAATACCAGGACATCAGATTTTACCAGAGTCCAGGGTAAATCCAAAGTGCCCAGGTGGTGATATTGTTTTTTGGTTTTGTTTCTATTTTTCCCCTGGCCTTTTTTTCTTTAATTGTAGTTTAGGTAGGACTCAGCGATAGCACAGCGGGCAGCGCGATTTGCCTTGGCATGCAGCCAGTCCGGGTTCAATCCCTGGCATCCCATATGGTCCCCTGAGCACTGCCAGGAGTGATTCTTGAGTGCAGAACCAAGAGTAACCCCTGAACCTTGCTGGGTGTGGTCAGAAAGAAAAAAAAAAAGTTGTACCCGGTCAGCCACATGCCAGGCAAACACACTACCCCGCTGTGCTATCGCTCCAGCCTCTTTTTTGCCTTTCTCGTGAAAGAGTCATAGCTCCAGAGGAGCAGGAATCCCGGGAGGGGCTGTAGCAGTTACAGAAACACTGTGTCCCCACTCCTTTGAAGGAAAATTTAGGGTTTAACGGTTATACTTTCTGTTCTTTTCCTTGTTTGGCTTCAGGACACTCAGCTGTGCTTCGGAGCTATTCCTGGCTCAGTGCTAAGGGGACCATGTGGTCTCAGGGATTGAACCCGGCCCTTGGTGCACAGTGTCCGCACTCAGCCGGGACCTACTGCTCCAGCTCGTTTATGTTTGTATTGTCAAGCTGCTTCGGAAGATGCCGCAGCTGGTCACGGTTCTTGACGTACGTTGCACTGAGGCAGAGCGCTTGGGAAGATGCTGTCCTTGGGCACTGTGGGAAGGCACCAAAGCTGGAGGAGGGGCTGCCAGCGCCGGCACTGCCCATGGTGGTCTGTGGGGCTGCCGCTGCCTCTCTTGCTTCCCTCTGCACCCGCCCCGACCGGCGCTGGGGCCGCAGGCCTTTCTCCTTGGGGGTTGCTTCATTCTGGCTAGTTCAGAATTTGGGTTCCTCCGCATAGACGTCTCAGAGATCAGCGTGGCTCGGTCTTTTGCCATAAGTATAAAGTGAAATTTTGTTTTCCTTTTTGGGGTCACTGTGCCGGGCTGCATGCACAAGGCATGCGGTCCACCATCGCATTCCTCACCCAAGTTGGAAAAGATTCTTTACAGAAAAGAACGGGGCTCCTAATGTTAAATTTTCATTTTAATTTAAAGTATCTAGTAATACCTGATTTTCAGAAGCAGTTCGTTTCTCTGAGGTTTTGCCCATCTGTGCGGTAAAAGGCCCTTAGTGTGCTTGTGGGTTGATTGACTTCATCTAGCTGGGGGTGTGTGCTGTATTTACCAGCTTCCTGGGGGCCCCCAGATGCACTTTGTTTGTTTGTTTGTTTGTTTGTTTGTTTTCAGGTTACACCTAGTGGGCTCAGGGCTTACTCCTGGCTCTGTGCCCAGGGGGTCACTCCTGGAAGTCTTGGGAGATCCTATGGGGTGCCAGGGATCAAACCCTGGGGTGTTGGAGATTGAATCCAGGTCTGCCGCATGCAAGCCAAGTTCTTTACCTGCTGTGCTATCTCTCTGAACCCCAGGTTGGTTTGTTGTTTTCTTTTTTTTCTTTTGCTGGTAGTTGTGCCAAGGATTGAATCCAGGGCCCTCACTCAGGCAAGTGTCAAAGGTCCTCTGCAGAAGCAGAGGGCTCTAGGGATGGAACAAGAACTAGGTGTGTTTGCCAGGCTCCTTGCTGAGTCATGATGGCTGACCTTGGGCAAGTCACTCCCTTTTCATGCCTCAGTCCCCCATCTGCCAAATGGGGTAATGTACTGACCTACCTCACGGGGTGTTGTGAGGCATTGCTCATCAAAGTCGGTAGAATACCATCACGGTCCTCAGCAGAGGTTGCGTTGAGCCTACATCTGGACCTAACAGGTTTTAGGCCTCACTTAATTGTCCCAAGGTTGGAATTACTTTGTGACCCTAGCAAGTTCTTGGTCCCCCGACCCCCTACCCCACCCCTCCTCAAAGCTGCTAGTTCAGATGTTGACAGTGTTTTCCTGAATGTGTCGGAGTCTCCGTCCTGCAGATGTGGGATGTTACGGGAGACACTTAGTATTTTCTGTCTTGCATCCACAGAGAGGCTGTTTCAGACCCAAGAACCTTGGACTAAGGAATCCTGTGAGCTAGTCGCTAAGTCATGCAGTTTTCTTCTGTGTGTGTTGGAAAGGAAGGTTCCGTTCCCTTGGAACAGACATGGGCTGTCTTAAGAACAGAGTACTCGTGAGTTGGATTGATAGTGTCTCTTAGCACGCCCCAAACTGGGCCTGGGATAGCTGGGTAACGCCCCTGAGGTATCAGTACCAAGCTTCTGCCTCCTGGAAGGCAGAATACAGGGTTCAGTGAACACAACCATTTCCTCTGTCCCTACCAAAAATAAAAAGCCACATGGTAAATGTCTTTCCTCGAAGCGCATTTGACTCAGCACTGGATAGCGATCCTCCGAAAGCTTGTCTGGTCACTGTGTAGAGCCTGTGTTACCGCTCGGTTTCCGAAGTCTGGATTTGATTTTGACCTTTTTTTTTTTTTTTTTCCTTCTGTTTTGGGAAGACGTTGAACACTCTTTTCTGTTTGCCCTGGTGTGGGCTTAGGAGCCTTACTTTCCATCCCACTTTAGGGCCTCAAATAGCTCCTCTTGGCTTTAGGACGCGGTTCACCTCTTCCCTCTCCTTGGCCCCAGATTTTTTTTTAGTCCATGAAAAGCACAAGGTCCTGGCCCCTTGCTGTGGTCACATTCTGCTTCTCCTTAGATCACGGGCCCTGCTCGGTTCTCACAGCACTCGCTGTACCGTGGCTTCTGTGGAACTCCAGAGATGGAGAGAGCATGTTCTTACCACACCCCCACCCCTGCCAAGCAGGAGTGGGTTCCCATGGCTGACCACAGGATGGGACCGTAGGGACCTGAGAGACTGGTTTCAGCTCTGGACCATTCTGAGTTATGAAACAAATCACACTTGGTAGCCAGATTTCTGAAAGAAAAATGGGAAATTCTCTATGGACCTTTTTTTTGTTATGTGGAGTATTAGTTGTGGCTTTGTGTTGTTCTATTTCAGCCAAACAAGTCTGCTTTTAATTTTTAAAAAATAAATGATATGTATATATATGTATATGCATATACATATATATGTTTGACTTTAAATGTTTTTTTTTTTTTTTTTTTTTTTTTTGGGTCACACCCGGCAATGCTCAGGGGTTCCTCCTGGCTCTGCACTCAGGAATTACTCCTGGCGGTGCTTGAGGAACCATATGGGATGCCGGGATCGAACCCAGGTCGTCCGCGTGCAAGACAAATGCCCTCCCTGCTGTGCTATCACTCCAGCCCCTAAATGTAAATGTTTGAAAGTAGGCAATGTATGTGTTTCCACAGCTGACGTCTGATGCAGACCTCATTCTTCCCCCTCCGACCCTCTTTCCCCTCTTTTCATACTCTTGTATTGGTTCTAATAAATTGTTGCTTTTCAAATACGGATCCTGACTGGTGATTTGAAGATCTGGATTCTCCATGCTTCATTTCTGCCCTGAAGGTCAGCCCAGAGTCACACGTATGCAAAGAATGGAGAGAACACAACAGGGCGGGGCCCTAATGCTACATTCCTCTACCACCGTCACACACACACACACCCTGGACACAGGCGTCATCACAAACCGGGGTCCTCTGAGCCCCAAAACTCCAGGCTTTTATCAGCAGACTGGGTACTCACAGGGGTCACTTCCAGCACCCTGGGAGATTCCAGCTGCCCCACCCCCGGAAGAAAAAGACAAAGCCTGGCTATGAGAATAGACATCGGCCCATGCCGGCCTGGGTTCAATCCCGGCATCCCATATGGTCCCCCGAGCACCGCCAGGAGTAATTCCTGAGTGCAGAGCCAGGAGTAACCCCTGAGCATTGCTGGGTGTGACCCAAAAAAGCAAAAAAAAAAAAAAAAGAAGAAGAAGAATAGACATTCAGGGCCGAAGCCATAGTCCAGCGGGAGGGGCATTCACCTTTTACATGACCCGGCCATCCTATATGGTTCCCTGAGCACTGCCAGGAGTCATTCTTGAGTGCAGAACCAGGAATTGTCCCTGAGCATTGTTGGGTGCCCTAAAAGCAAAAAAAAAAAAAAAAAAGTTATTCAGGGCCAGAGCCATAGCACCGTGGGTAGGTGATTTGCCTTGCATGAGGATAACCCCGGTTTGATCCTGGCGTCCCATATGGTCTCCAAGCACCGCCAGGGGTAATTGCTGAGTGCAGAGCCAGGAATAATCCCTGAGTGTCCCAAAAAGCAAACCTTAGAATAGATATTCAGAGCAGGAGCGATAGCACAGTGGGGAGGGCATTTACCTTTCACACAACTGACAAAGATTGCATCCCCGGCATCCCATATGGTCCCCTGAGCACCACCAGGAGTAATTTCTGTGTGCAGAGCCAGGAGTAACCCCTGAGCATAAAAAGAGCAAAAAAAAATATTCTAAGATTTCTGACATTCTGCAAATAACCACAGGGTGGCGTAAGCCTGAGGGGCTGAAAGCCTGTCCTGGTTGAAACCTTAGCCCACTGGGTAGTTGGCCTTCCCAGTCTCTGCTTCCTGGCCCCTGGAGAAACTCTTCTGTGAGCACCTATTGATTGTGGGACAGGACTTGGTGTGAGGGAAGCAGTTGGAAGTTGGGGCTGGAGGGAAAGAGAGAGTTTCTTTTTTTTTTTTTTTTTTTTTTGCTTTTTTGGGTCACACCCGGCGATGCTCAAATCCTGGTTCTGCACTCAGGAATTACTCCTGGCGGTGCTCGGGGACCATATGGGATGCCGGGGATTGAACCCAGGGCCGGGCAGCAGCGTGCAAGGCAAACGCCCTACCCGCTGGGCTATCGCTCCAGGCCCAAGAGAGAGTTTCTTAGGAATTGACTAGGTGGGGCCCAGACATCAGACAGCAGTTAAAGTGTTGAATGATAGGGGGCCAGAGCGGTAGCCCAGCGGGTAGGGCGCTTGTCTTGCACGGCTGGCCTGTGCCGGCCAGGGTTCAATCCTCGGCATCCCATATGGTCCCCGAGCACCGCCAGGAGTAATTCCTGAGTGCAGAGCCAGGAGCAACCCACCGGGTGTGACCCCAAAAGCAAAATAAATAAATAAATAAAGTGTTGAATGATAGGCCTAGCTAATTTGGGGTCTTTGCTGTTAATCTACTTATAGGTCGCATCTATTTACATGCCCTTAAGCCAGGGTTCATACTAATGAGATCTCTTCTATGTAAATACTGAGGAGGGTGTGGCTGTGAATTAACTTCTGAAATACTATAATCTCTACTATGATTTCAGTGTTATCTAGAGTGGGCACAATTCCTCCTAATACCCACTGGTTCCAGTGTAGAACAGTTAGAATTTACCAGGAGACCACCACCCTGGCTAGGTTGAGACTAGTTAAGATCTAAGGAAGGACCATACTAGTTTGCCCTCAATCAGGCAAGCATGATCCTTTCAGTAAACAAGACAAGACACTCAGAATCGCCCCTGGTGCAGATAATAACTAAGGACGCTGTGGGTACCATCTAGTTTGCATTAAGCCCATGAAACATCTCCATTAGTAACATCTCCATTAGTCCTGTCACAAGCAAGTGTAACCCAAGGGCATCTACTTGCTCCAGGGACAGGAGGAGCCAAACCATTCTTCAGGTCATGGAACTGAGGTCCATAATTGTTACTAGTTTTTGGCATAACAAGTAAATAAAACCGAGTAGCTTGCCAGGCTTTGCCATGTAGGTGATACAGTCTCAGTAGAAGGCTCTCATCTCGAGCATTTACTGATGAAACTTAAAGGGGGAAGATCAGGTTTTCATACATCCATTAAGATCAGATTTTAATACATCCATTAAGATTTTTTCTTTTTGGGACCACACACAGCAATACTCAGGAGTCACTCCTGGCTCTGCTCTCAGGAATTACTCCTGGTGCTGCTTGGGAAACCATAAGGAATGCCGGGATTGAACCCGGGTTGGCCACATGCAAGGCAAATGCCCTAGCTGTTGGACTATTGCTCCAGCCCCAAGATGTATTTCTTTTTTTTTTTTTTTTTTTTTTGCTTTTTGGGTCACACCTGGCGATGCTCAGGGGTTACTCCTGGCTCTGCACTCAGGAATTACTCCTGGCGGTGCTTGGGGACCATATGGGATGCCGGGATCGAACCCTGGCGGCATGGGCCGGCCGCTTGCAAGGCAAACGCCCTACCCACTGGGCTATCGCTCCGGCCCCTCAAGATGTATTTCTTTATACCTCTCTCAGTCTTTTGACATAAGAGATAGTCTAGTCTCTGGCATAATTGTTTAAACCTAAAACAACTGTGGCACCACCCTACATCTACACCTAGAAGCTGATTGGTTTTTGTTGACAACACCCTTCCTGAAGAAAGGATTATTGCTTTTGGATATATAAGGAGACTAACTTTTTATTTTTGGGTCACACCCAGTGACTCTGAGGGGTTACTCCTGACTTTTTTACTCAGGAATTAGTCTGTCCGGTGCTCAGGTGACCATATGGGATGCCAGGGATCGAACCCAGGTCAGCTGGAGTGCAATGCAAACGCCTTACCTGCTGTGCTATCGCTCCGGCCCCAGGGGATGGACTTGAGGTACAGTATCCTCTTTGGTGGGAGACTTGGGCCTGAGTGCATGGTCACAGTTTTATTTTATTTTATTTTTTTGCCTTTTTGGGTCACACCCGCAAATGCTCAGGGGTTTCTCCTGGCTCTGCACTCAGGAATTACTCCTGGAGGTGCTCGGGGACCATATGGGATTGAACCTGGGCCAGCACAGGCCGGCCACGCACAAGGCAAACGCCCTACCCACTGGGCTATCGCCTCCGGCCCCATGGTCAGAGTTTTGACCAAGAACTAGAGATTTGGGGAATCCCATTATCTTGGATTGTAGTAGCAGAGCTTCTTGTATTATTGATAATTAGTAAAAGACTTTTGGAACTTCACTGGACTCATGAGTTTGCATCGATTCCTGCCGGCCTCAGGGGTAGAAGGGAACTCATTTCCTGATATTGTTGGGCACCCAGCAGCTCCCAGACAATAAGGCACTTGCCTTGCATGCAGCCAATCCTGGTTCCATCTCAGCACCCCATATGGTCCTCAAGCCCTAATAGGAGTGATCCCTGAGCAAGCCAGGGGTAGCCCAGGAACAAAAAACTGGGCAAGAGAGATCGTTCAGCATGTTGGCACATGCCTTGCACAAGACTGACCCACAATCGATCCCCAACATCCCATATGGTCCATGAGCACCACCAGGAGTAATTTTGAGAGCAGAGCCAGGAGTAACCCCTGAGCACTGCCGAGTGTGCCC
>JAJIBD010012880.1:0-19747 GCA_021461705.1 Cryptotis parvus | reverse complement strand
CAAGTCATGGGAATGAGGTCCATAATTGTTACTGGTATTTGGCATATCAAATACGACACGGTAGTTTGCCAGGCTCTGCTGTGCGGGTGGGATACTCTTGTAGTCACCTTGTAGTGTCTCAATAAAAATTTAAAACATCATTTTGAAGTTTAGAGAGAAAATATTAGATCATCTACAAAGAAATACAATGAAACTGGTAGCACATTGTTTAACAGCCAGTGTGGAAACCAGAAGACATTAGAATGATTCAAAGTCTAAGAGACTGGGGGGGAAATCAGTAATCATAGTTTTAGACTGCAGCCATAGATTGCAGGCCAGGCATGTGAAGAGGCACATGTCTTTGCGTGGAAAGGCACATGTCTTTGCATGCATGCAAACTAGGTTTGATTCCCGCAACACACAAAGAAAATGAAAGCCAGAAATGGAAAACTGCCCACCACTCCTGTCTCTGAACAGAGGGTGAGAAACCGGAGCTGTCGGTCCTGCTCCAGCTGGTACCCATGTCACAAGGACGGGTACTACCTGTACCATGCTGTACCACAAGGATGGGTACAGCCTCTCCCTTGGCAGCTCGATCTAGAACCTGAATATTTATAAAAACCTTTAATGATTTGTTAAAGACATACACAAACACACACAGTTTATAAAAGTATATACCTAGAAAATTATTTCCTTCTAGAACATGTACTAAAAACCTTTTTTTTTTAGGGCGCACGCCTGGCTCTGTGGTCAGAGGTCGCTTCTGCTCTATATTTAGGGGCCACATGTAGCAAAGCTCAAGGGACTATATGTGTTGTAGGAATTCATGGCCATAGCTGTATGCCAGGCCAGCACCTTAATCTTTGTGCTGTTTCTGCAGCCCCTAAAGAAGAAAATTTGTGTGGGTGTGTAGGGGGATTGGGCCACAACCATCTCTGTCAGTGCTTACTCCTGACTTTGTTCTCAGAGGTCCTTCCTGGTAGTATTCAGGGAATCATGTGTAGTGCCAGGGATCAAACCAGACTCTGTACAATGTTAAGTACTCTACCCCATGTCCTCTCTATTCAGCCCTATTTGTTGGGGTGAGGCGGTGGTTGGGCCACTCCTGGCAGTGCTCAGGACTTCCTCTGGTTCTGTGCTCAGGAACCATGTCTAGTTTTGCTTGGGGAACCATATGCAGTGCTGAGGATCAAATTTGAGTCCGCTGCATGTAAGGCAAGTGCCCTATCTCCTCTGCCATCTCTCTAACTCCCTAAAAAGGAAAGCAACTTTTAGGGTAACACATAACAGTTCTCAGGACTTACTCCTGGCTCTGCACTCAAGGATCACTCCTGGGAGACTTTGGGGGCGGGGGTAACATATGGGATGCTGGGAGTCAAACAAGGGTCTTCAGTGTGCTAGGCAAGTGCCCTACCCACTCTACTATTACTCTGGTTCTATAAAAAAGAAAAATTTAAATAAATGAAAACTGAGTTTACCTATAGACTCCTCTCTAAAAGATTTCTAATAAATATTCAGGAAGAGGACAAAATCTTAACCCAAATATAACATATGAGGGCCGGAGCGATAGTCCAGCGGGTAGGGCGTTTGCCTTGCACACGGCCGGCCCATGCTAGCCTGGGTTCGATCCCCGGCATCCCATATGGTCCCCTGAGCACTGCCAGGAGTAATTCCTGAGTGCAGAGCCAGGATAAACTTCTGAGCATTGCCGGGTGTGACCCAAAAAGCAAATATATATATATATATATATATATATATATATATATATATATATATATATATATCACTGTATCACTGTCTCTCCCGTTCATCATCGATTTGCTCGAGCGGGCCCCAGTAACATCTCCATATGTCCTGTTTCATGCTAGTAGAGCCCAAGGCATCTGCTTGCTCCAGGAACATAAAGAGCCTCAATCCATTCAGGAATGAGGTCTATAATTGTTACTGGTATTTGGCATATCAAATACAACACGTGTAGCTTTGCCAGGCTCTGCCGTGCAGGTAGCATACTATTGTAGGCATCTCTAAGTCCAGCATTTATTGATGAACCGCATGGCCGCCTGCAGCTGCATGAGCCGGGCGCTGATAGGCTGGTCTGCTGGGTGGAGGTCTGATGAGAGAGAAGTCCGGATGTGGAAAATGGAGGCCCTCATGGAGTGGGGGGTCGTCTGGCTTGTTGCGAGGATGCTGGGATGGTGGGCCAGGGCTAGAACCCACCATCCCTCCCGGGCGCCTCGTGAGCGGCTGGTCACAGGGAGAGCCAGTAGCAGCTCTGCCCCATGTCTGCGAAGTTATATATATATATAACACATATGAAATGCAAGAACATGTGAAATGGCAATTTTTTAGTAAGTTCAGGGCTGAAGCAATAGTAGTCAACCCATACGGTCCCCCAAGCACCACCAGGAGTAATTCTTGAGTTCAGAGCCCTGAGTGCAGAGCCAAAGGTAAGCCCTGAGCATCACCAGGCGTGAACCCAAAAGCAACAAAAAATTCTTTTAGTAAGTTTAACCCCAAAATAATTAGCCTTATATAAGATCTAAAGAAATGAGATGGGATGGTTCATTGATTTAACAAGGTATTGTGGTGGGCCAGAGTGATAGAGCAGGTAGGGCATTTGTTTTGCTTGTGGCTGACCTGAGTTTGATCCCTGCTATCCCATATGGTACCTCAAGTCTGTCAAGAGTGATCGTTGAGCACAGAATAATCCTGAGCACCACTGGGTGTAACTAAAAAATAATGGCATGGCAGGGCTGAAGAGAGTGCAGGAGTTAAGCTGCTTGCCTTCATACAGCCAATTCAGCTTCCATCTGTGGCTCCACATATGGCCCTCCTTGAGCACCACCAGGAGTAATCTCTGAGCACAGAGCCTGGAGTAGGCCTTGAACAATGCTGGGTATGACTCTCAAACCTGCCCCCACCCGTCTCCAAAAGGTTTCTGCTACCCACAATTCCACAGATGAATCTAAGAACCCAAAGGAGATGACAACAGGGACTCAAAAGGTAATAGTGCCTCAATGTTCACTGTCACATTATTTACAATATTCAGAAGGTGGAAGCAATGCAAAATGTCCATCCAAAGATGAATGGATATGCACAATGCGGTGCATTCATACAATAAAATAGTGGTGATCTCGCAGAGGAATAAAATTCTGTCATTCCTGCAATATGGTGAAATTTGAAGCGATTAGTTAAATAAGTCAGTCACAGAAGAACAAACATTGTATGATTACACTTAAGAGACACTTAAAGGGATCATATTCTCAGTGATGAAAAGAGTTACACGGAGTGGGCGGACATGGACAAAAGGGGAAGTTACTAGTTAAAGGGAACAGACTTTGGTTTGGGAAAGGGAAATCATCTGATGTAGATGGTGATGATTATGAAACAAAGTGAATGTACTCAATAAAATGGAAATGAATATGTTAAAAGGGTCAATATGGCAGATTTAATGTCGTGTATTTTACTATGAACAAATATAGTTTAAGGTGTTAGGGTTTGTGAAAATTTATATTAATAAACAACTCTTTGATGTAAAATTAAATTTACTGGTAAATTTAATTTTACCAGTAAATTTAATTTTACTGGTAAAAAAAGAAAGGTAAGTGTGCATGTAAATGTACTTAGAGATATATTTAAATGGACAAGTATAGAAATGATTAATTATTTCAGGTTTTTGATTAATGGGTGGTTTAAGTTCATATGTGTGAATATTTGAACTTTTTGTAAACTGCTATCCAAACCCAGGGTCTCACATATGCAAGCAAAATGCCTTAATGTTGAGCTACATTCCTGGCCCCTGTATTTATAGGGGCCAGGAATGTATCTCTCTCTCTCTCTCTCTCTCTCTCTCTCTCGCTTTTTTGCTTTTTGGGTCCACCCAGCGATGCTCAGGGGTAACTTCTGGCTTTTCACTCAGGAATTACTCCTGGCGGTGCTCAGGAACCATATGGGATGCTGGGGATCGAACCCGAGTCAGCTGTGTGTGAGGCAAACGCCTCCCCCCGCTGGACTATCACTCTGGCCCCTGTATCTATTTCTGAACTTTCCTAAAGTAAATATGCGAAAGTCCTGTAATAATATTACATTTCAGCCCCTCTTTTCCCCAAAACATGAACCAAGAGCTGCCCCCTCTGCCCTCGCCGAGTCGCACCCTATTCTGGAAATCTGTTCTTGGCTGCTCCCTCTTGCTTTCCTGAGGCTCTATCTAGGTCTGCAGGCACCAACTTGAACACATGATTTGGGTTCCAACAATGAGGAGGGTGTGGATGGACAGAAACTGAGGCGGGCAGATTCCAGCCAGGATGCCCTGATTTAGACGTGGCACAGCTGGGGGAGCGGGACATGTTGCCTTGTCATGCGCGGGCCACCTCGAATCAGCACAGGACTGTCAGACCACACTACAAAGACAGTGTACATGCAAACCCCAGCCTCACCTCTGTGCGCTGCTGGGAGAGCCCCCTGGAGGGAAGAAATAGGAAAAAAAAAGATAAAGAAAGGTGAGTACCGACAGTTACCAATTGAGTGGAACTTTTTTGCTCCTCCCATGCAACATTATTATAATATTATCAACAACAATGACAAAAAACCAAGACTCTTTTTGCTTGTTTTGTTTTGTTTGCAGCCATACCCAGGATTCCTGACTTAGTGCTCAGGAGTCAGGAGACCATGCAGTATTGAGGATCAAACTAAGATTCCTGCATGTAAGCATGTACTCCAGTTATCCCTCTCGCCCATAAAAGCTAGGGGCTTTATTTCAAGTATGATAATTTAAAAAGTGCTTTCATAGTAAGTTATCATATCCTGTAAATGGTTAGATTTACAGGCAAGTTTTTCATAGAAGAAATAAAAAGATCTCATAAGAGAGTGAGAGCAAGAGCGAGAGCGAGAGAGCGAGAGAGCGAGCGAGAGTGAGAGAGAGAGAGAGAGAGAGAGAGAGGAAAGTGCCTGCTATAGAGGCAGGCTGGGGGTGGGAGGGAATCGGGGACATTGGTGGTGGGAAATGGGCACTGGTGGAGGGATGGGTGCTGGAACACTGTATGACTGAAACCCAATCATAAATATCTTTGTAATTGTATATCTCATGGTGGTATAATAAAATAAAATTAAAAAAAATCTCATTTATTTATTTGTTTGTTTGTTTGTTTGTTTAGAGCCACACCCAGTTGTGCTCAGGGCTAACTCCTGGCTCTGTGCTCAGGGATCTCTCCTGGTGGCGCTCAGGGAATCATATGAGGAGGCTATGTGAAACATCCTCCCCTATACTATCTTTCTGGCCCTTCATTTATTTTTGTTTGGCTGTGGAAAGGAAAAAGATAAGAAATTTTTTCTTTTTTGGTTTTTTGGACCATACCCAGTGATGCTCAGGGGTTACTCCCTAGCTCTGTACTCAGGTTTAGTCCTGGCAGTACTTGCGGGACCATATGGAATGATGGGGATCAGCTCCCTGGGTCGGCAGTGTGCGAGGTAAGTACCCTACCCACCCACTGTACTGTCTCTCCAGCCAGACTAGTGAGGCAGATCCCTCCCACTGGCGCCAGGCTCATCAGGGAACTCTTATCTCTGCTCCCAGCTGCTGGAAAACAAAACCCCTCACTATAGGGGAAAGGGCACAGCTCTGAGCACAGGAACTCTCGCTTTGGGTCCTGGGCTGCACACAACTTGGACAAGTCACAAAACAAACCCCAGGGTATCAACCGAAAAGCGCTACGGAGGGAATTGTTCCATTTGAGAAGGAAGCTTGTGACTTATAGTAAGTACCATATATTTTGTCTTTAATCCTGGTTTTTGGCATAGAGTTCCTAAAATTGCTGGAATTTCCTGTGATAAGAGCAATAAAGGTGTTTTTGAAATTATATCAATCAAATGGTTTTTGGAAAGGACCTTAGGTAACCTGAGGATGTGGGCTATTTGCCACGGGGATGAACCATGTGATTGGAACGTCTGTGCCAGACCCAGTCTCGGCACAGGAGCAAGGTTGCAGATAGAGTCACCTATGGCCAAATGACTTTATCAATCACAACAGTCTAAGAATGCCTTTATAAGGTCCCCAAGGGATGAGGTTCAGAGAGCTGCTAGGAAGGTAAACAGGTGGAGATTTGTGGAGAGCGTGACCAATCCAGAGCACCTTGCCTTCCTACAAGGCTGTTCCTGGGTTATGTCCTTTCCCAATAAACAGGGAATCCGGTAAGTCAGTGAGTGCTCTGTCTGAGCCACTGTGATAATCAAACCCAAGGTGACTGTTGGACTCTCTAATCTACAGCTGGTTAGTCAGAAGTGCAAATAATAACCTGAGTGTGCATGTATGTATGGGTTAAGGTATGAAAGGGGAAGGAAAGCTGGTGGCAGTCTTGGGGGCTTGATGCCCTAACCTGTGGGAGCTGATGTCATCTCCATGTAGACAGTGTCTGAATGGAGTTAAGTTGTAGGATGCACTGTTGATATTTGAGAATTGCTCATGACGTGCCTCTTCTTCCCGGGCCACCGGTACTGGTGCAGATTACTGATACCTTCCACTGTGGCCCCTAGTTTCCTCTTTTGGGGAGGCTCTTTTACTGATATGCTTTTTATGCCTTTTTTGGGTGGGGGTGGGGGAACATAGGTGTTCAGGGGTGACTCCTGGCTCTGCACTCAGGAATTACTCCTGGTGGTGCACTGGGAACCATCTGGGATACTGGAAAGTTGAACCAGAGTTGTCCTCGTGCAAGGCAAACACCTGCTGTACTATCACTCCAGCCCCTTATGCCTTTTTTTATTTTTTAAAAAATAAGCAGTTACAGGTAAGCCAAACCCCTTTAATCTTGTTTTTGTTCAGTAATGCAAAGAGCCATGCTGCCCCAACAGAACGGAAGGCCTTTGCAGTGGTATTACCCCTACGTTGCCTGGTCATAGCTTAATGTAAGGATGTCTGGAAATGAACTTCTTTGAACAGGGTCAAGACTTTGAATAGCTGACACTGAGAAGTGACCACGTCCTTAGAGCAATCCTAACCCACGTCTGTCAGTGGGGAGGCAACCTACCTTTGCTTACAGCACTCGGTGAATCTTCAAGATCTCATTTTTGTCTTTTTCAGCCCCTCTCATCCCAGTGAGGGTTACCACTGCCTTCACTTTGCTTTCTGTACTGGAATTTTATAGGGAGTTGAGTGTAGCCTAGTTGCCAGTGGTGTGGACTCTGAAGTCAGAAACCTGGGACTCCCCTGAGCGTCGCTGGGTGTGACCAAAAAAGCAGAAAAAAAGAACAACAACAACAACAACAACAACACACACACACACAAAAAAAAATCCTGGGACGGAATTCCTGGCTCTTCTAGTAACTGACTGGTTAATATTTAGCAAGATTTTCCACATCTCTGAGCTTCGGTTAATTATAGTACCTATTGGATTGGATTACTGGGTTCTTTAGAGGGGGGAGAGGGTCATACCAATGATGCTCGGGACATGGTGGGCTTCTGGAAATTATGCTCAAGGCCTGTATGGTGGATAGCCCTGTATGGCCTTCAGATCTTGAGCTGGATCTGAAGCATGGTGGGCTTCTGGAAATTATGCTCAAGAACTGAAATTATGCTCAAGGTATGTGAAGAATGTGCTCCAAGTGTCTGAACCATCTCTCCTCATCTATATTGGGTTAGTGTGAGGGTAAACGAAAAGAAGTCATGAGAGAACATAGCACATTTCCAGCTACAGATCACAGGCTAATAAGGGTAGACACTAGGTGGACACACGGGTATGGGAGAGAGCGAATTGTACAGCAACTCCTTTGCATGTGTAAGGCCTGGAGTTTGACTCCTTGTACCTCCTGGTCCCTCAGCGTGGGCAGGTGTAGCACTCAGTGGTCACTCAGGAGGGCTGCCTGGAGTACTTGCAGACCTTTGAGCCCTGCGGTGTGGTTCTTCTTATTTTTTTTAAAGCATAAGGAGGGTAGGGCATTTGCCTTGCATGTGACCAGAGTTCACTTCATGGCACCCCATATGATTCCTCAAGCCCACCAAGAGTGACACCTAAGTGCAGATCCAGAAGTAATCCTTGGTATGGCCCCAAACCACCACCTCCCAAAAAAAAAAAACCACATCTGAACAATAAAAACAAAACAAAAAATTTACGTGGGGCTGGCGCAATAGAACAATAGGGTGCTTGTCTTACCTGTGACTGACCTGGGTTCTAATGAACCCTGAGCCCCACCAGGAGTAATCCCAGAGCTCAGAGTCAGGAGTAAGACCTGAGCCCTGCCAACTGTGGTACCCCAAACAAAACACATAAACATCTGGGGCTGGAGAGAACTGCAGACAAAGCATTCAAGGGGCTGAATGCTTTGTCTGCAGGCAGCCTGGGACTGATCCTTGGCCCCCACTTCTTGTTCCCTGCCCATCACAGCCAACCTTCCCAGCACTGCAAAGAGCAGCCTCCAGAGAGCTGGGAGCAGCCACCTGAGCATCACAGGATGTGGTCCCCAAAGCTACAATAATAAAAATCCACATCATTATCATATTTCCAAGATGAGGAGCATGTCTAGTTTATAATCTGTAGAGAAATGTTCTGACTACTACCCAGTGAATTGGAGTTTTTTCTTCTCCGGTAAATTCCTGGACCCACCCTTTCCTTCCGGGCCTCTGTAGTGACTCACCCCCTCAGGTATTCTCCCTCTGCACCCCAGATGGCAGTCCTAAGGGAGCACAAAAGGAAGTCAGTTGGTCCCCCCGCCCGCCCCGGGAGTGAAGCCTCAGCTCCTCCCAGTGGCAATGTCACCAAGAGCTGTTTGTCCCTAACATGGGGGTGGGGGTAAGCACTGTGGACCCCAGTCTGGGCTTAGGGCCAGAGGCAAACTGTTTTACTGCTTTATCTTCCTGTGCTGTGTCTTCAGGCTCCCTTTGACTGGAGCTGATCCTGCCAACCTACCCTGTAAGGGCCCTGTCTGGTGGAGGCCATGGTCAGCGCCCCAGTCCTGTCCTTCTGAAGGGCCAAGGCACTAGTTCTGCATGTGCCCTCTTATGGACATTTTCCTCTCTCCCTGACTCACAATTTCTGCTCCCTCCTAGCCCAGGACCACCCTCCAGGAAGTCTCCCCGTGCTGGCCCGGGCACTGTTTTCAGGAGAACACAATCCAAGCTCTCTGCCTCTGCTTCCTCCTTATTGTTTCTCCTCTGAATGTCTTTGTGATCTGGAGCCCTCCCAGTCTGGAAAGAGAGAGGAAAGGATGGGAAAGGAAGGGAGCAGAAAATGTTTTTAACTGCCTCAGAGATGGCACCTACCACCCTTTGAGTATGTCCTAGGGACGTCCTCACAGCTCTCTCACTGTGAGTAATACATCTGCATGGTAGATGCTTATCAGCCCATTTTATGGATACAGAATGTGAAACACTGTGAGAGATTAAGTCACCAGCCCCACCCGTATCATCTAATAACAGTGCAAGGGGCTGGAGAGATAATGCCACGGTAAGGTGCGTGCTCTCTGGCAGCTAGCCTGGGTTCATTCCCTAGCATCACATATAGCTCTCCCAAGCCCTGCTAGGAGAGGTCTCTGAGGGCAGAACCAGGAGTGAGTCCCAAGCACAATCAGATGTGGCCCAAACATCACAAACAACAAAACAAAACTCCAAGAGAACCAAAGCAAAGTAACTTTGGGTGCAGAGTAGGATTTAAGTCCCGATCTGTCTCCTTCTAGCTCTTTCCTTTAAAGGGTGAGGGCTTTGATAGAATCTAGAGGCTGGACTTTGAATCAAGGGAGACTGTCAGGCCTTCTTGTTAGGCCATACCATGCAGATGATGGCAGAGACTGGGGATTGAGGGCAGATAATGTATTGCAGGGGACTGACCCCCAATTCCTGCTTGGAAAACACATGCTCAGCCTTATTTGGTTCCAAGATGGTTAGGCATTTTTATCCCTCCCCTCCCCCTCCCCCCCCCTCCCTCTCTCCCTCCCTCTCCTCCTTCCCTCCCTCCTCCTTCCCTCCCTTCGCCTGTCTGTCTGTCTATCTATCTATCTATCTATCTATCTATCTATCTATCTATCTATCTATCTATCTATCTATCTATCTATCTATCTATCTATCTATCTATCTATCTATCTATCTATCTATCTATCTATCTATCTATCTATCTATCTATCTATCTATCTATCTATCTATCTATCTATCTATCTATCTATCTATCTATCTATCTATCTATCTATCTATCTATCTATCCATCTACCTACCTACCTACCTACCTACCTACCTACCTACCTACCTACCTACCTACCTATCTATCTATCTATCTATCTATCTATCTATCTATCTATCTATCTATCTATCTATCTATCTATCTATCTATCTATCTATCTATCTATCTATTCATCTATCTATCTATCTATCTATCTATCTATCTATCTATCTATCTATCTATCTATCTATCTAATCTGTCTATCTGTCTGTCTATCTATCCATTTGTTTGTCTATTTATTTATTTTTGCTTTCTGGGTCACACCTAGCAATACTTAGGGGTTACTCCTGGCTCTGCACTCAGGAATTACTCCTGTCAGTGCTCTGGGGATCAAACCCAGGTCGGCCACGCACAAAGGCAAGCAGCCTTCCCACTGTGCTATTGCTCTGGCCCTCTGTTATGCATTTTTAAATGAAATATTTTAACAGCTTTGGATTTGACATCCAACATGCTGCATATCTTTGGGATCTCAGGTGTATATGGGGCAAAAACATACATGTGTCAAAGTTCAGGTGAGGAGTTTTTTGTTTGTTTTAGGGTCACACCTGACAGTGCTCAGGGTTTACTCCTGGCTCTGCACTCAGAAATTACTCCTGGTGTTGCTTGGGGGACCATATTGGTGCTGGGGATCAAACCCAGGTCATGTGAGTACAAGGTCCCATCACTGATGTGCTATTCCTTTGGCTCCTCAGTGATGCGCTCTGACACACGCGCTGTATATGCCTGTGAAACCAGCACCGCAGTTTCCATAATGAGCAGCTCGTCATCACACTGTCTCCTTGAAGCCTTTTTTATTCCTTTCCAACATTAACCTACTTTCTGGAACCCTAACTGAGTCTGCATAGCTATGTTATATAAATGGACACATGCTATGCATTTTTATTTTGCATATTGTTTCATGCAATCTGATTATTTTGAGATTCATCAATATGGGGAAATCTGTCATTCTTTTTTATTCACTGTATCACTGTCTTCCCGTTCATCATCGATTTGCTCGAGCGAGCACCAGTAACATCTCCATATGACCTGTCTCATGCAAGTAGAGCCTAAGGGACACCTGCTTGCTCCAGGAACATAAAGAGCCTCAAACCATTCCATCAGGTCATGGCAATGAGGTCTATAATTGTTACTGGTATCTGTCATATCAAATACGACATGGGTAGCTTGCCAGGCTCTGCCGCGCGGTAGCATACTCTTACAGTCATCTCAAAATCCAGCATTTATTGATGAACTGGGCGGCTGCAAGCAGCCACGCGAGCCGGGCTGTGATAGGCTGGTCTGCTGGGTGGAGTTCTGACGAGGAGGAAGTCCGATGTGGAAAATGGAGGTCCTCATGGAGTGGGGGTCATCTGGCTTGTTGTGAGGCTCTGCTGGGGTGTCGGGCCAGGGCTAGAACCTGCCATCCCTCCCTGGCACCTCATGAGCGGCTGGGCACAGTGAGAGCCAGTAGCAGCTTTGCCCCATGTCTGTCTGGGCTCCTGGCATTCTTTTTATTACTGTGTTACTTTTCCACTGTATTATGATTTCTTCGATCTTTCATCTCTTCATGGATACTTCTTGCTTATTACTAATAAAAACTCTATAAATATATGCAGACAAGTTTTTGTATGGACATAGCTTTATTTATTTTCCCTCACTGGTGACCTTAGACCAGTCAAAATTACTTTCGCAATGCGCTTGTGGGTTCCGGGGTGGAATAGGTCAGGGACGGGACCGCTCTGATGATGATAGGAGGAGGTGGTCTCTGGACTCTCCTAGGTCTCTTAGGTCTCTAGACCAGGACTAGATACTGAAAGGAGGTAAAGCGACATGCATGAGACCCTCTCAGCAACAGTACTGCAAACCACAGTTTCTAAAGGTGTGTGGGCTGGTGAGGGGAAGGCAAAAGAAAATAGTGCCTGCCACAGAGGCAAGCCTAGGGCTGGGTGGGGAGACTGGGGATATTGGTGGAGGGCAGTGGACACTGGGGAAAGAGAGGGTGTAGGAACATTGTATGCCTGAAATCTAATCATGAATAACTTTGTACCTTAGTAACTCAGGGTGATACAAAAACCCTATTATTATTTTTTAATTAAATCACCTCAGAGAGAAACAGTTACAAAGTTGTACATGATTGGGTTTCAGTCATACAATGTTCCAACAGGCATCTCTTCTCTAGTGTACACTTCCCTACCACCAATGTCCCCAGTTTCCTTCCCTTCCATCCCCATCCTCAGTCTGCCTCTATCACAGGCACTCTTCTCCTTTCTCTCTTTCTCTCTTGCTCACTCTAGCTTTCTCTCTTTCCTTTTGGGCATTATGGCTTGTGATACAGATACTATAAGGTTATCATGTATCTGCTGGTGCAGATGCAGAGAGACAGGGACTCTCATTCACTGTTGGTGTGAATACCAACTGGTCCAGACTTCTTAGAAAACACTATGGGCATTCCTCAAAAAACTAGAAATTGAGCTGGGAATATACCCGGTGGACTAAAGACACGGTAGAAATGCCATCTGCACTTCTATGTTCATTGCACCACCATTCACAATAGTCAGAATCTGGAAACAACCTTCATGCCCGAGAACAGATGACTGACCGGATAAAGAAATTGGTACATCTACACAACGGAATACTACACAGCTACCAGGAAGAAGGAAGTCATGATCTGCTTATAAATGGATAAACATGGAGAGTATCATGCTGTGTGAAATGAGTCAGAAGGAGAGGGACAGATATAGAATGATTGCAGTCATTTGTGGGATATAAAAATACACATTATAAGACTATTACCCAAGGACAATAGAAATGAAGGCCAGGAGGACTGGTCCATGGTTGGAAACTTGTCAGAGTCGGGGTAAGGGAGAGAGGTCAGTTCGGATAGAGAAGGGACCACTATGACAATGACAGCTGAAAATGATCACTCTGGACAAGAATTGAGTGCTGAAAGTTTATATAAAAAAATTAAAAACTGCTTTGGCACCAGAGATTAAGTTCAGAATCTCACTTTTTGTTTTTTAGGGTGGGAGGGAGGCTCTCTCAAATGGTGCTGGAATTGAAAACAGGTTGAATGCATAAACCATAATCACTGAACTGTCTCCAAGCCCAAGACCTCACTCTTGTAGGTGCTTTTGAGCCATTTTCTATACCCCTTCTGGCTCAAAATCCCTAAGAGCAGGTTGTCAGGATCACCTCAGAGCATGTGGGAGGCTGTGGATCCTTGTAATTGCCAGACATTTAAGCCTCCGAGTTATCTTCTGGCCCCCGGACATACTTTTTATTCTTTTGGGTTAATATCAGGAGTGGACTGGTTTAACCAGATGATAGATATTATTATTATTATTATTATTATTATTATTATTATTATTATTATTATTATTATTTTGCTTTTTTGGGTCACACTCGGCAATGCTCAGGGGTTTCTCCTGGCTCTGCACTCAGGAATTACTCTTGGCAGTGCTCGGGACCATATGGGATGCCGGGATTGAACCTGGGCGGCACAGGCTGGCCGCATGCAAGGCAAAAGCCCTACCCGCTGGACCATCACTCTGGCCCCAGATATTTATTTAACCTTTACTTTGAGGTGTGTGGGAGGTTGGGGGAGCGGAACTGTTCGAGGTTTATTCCTGACTTTGT
Source organism: Cryptotis parvus (assembly GCA_021461705.1). Classification (NCBI taxonomy): domain Eukaryota; kingdom Metazoa; phylum Chordata; class Mammalia; order Eulipotyphla; family Soricidae; genus Cryptotis; species Cryptotis parvus. The sequence continues at coordinate 5,957 of JAJIBD010012880.1, read as the reverse complement.
GTTGTGCTCGGGGGATCATATATGCTACCAGGGATGGAGCTCCAGTCAGCCACGTGTGAGACAACTACCCTTCCCATTGTGTTATCTTTATGGCCATTATTTAACTTTTGAAGGACCTGTAACTTCTTTTTTTTCAGAGTGGCTGAGGTCTTTTTCATTGTCACCAGCGATGCACAATAGTTACAATTCTTCTACAGGCTCTCCAGCACTTGGTATGTTCAAGTCTTTTAAATATTTCATTGTCTTTTTTGAGCAGTATCTCAGTGTGGTTTTTATTTCTATTTCCCTAATGACTAATGATACTGAACTTCTTCTGATTACTTGCCATCCATGTGTCTTCTTGAAGAACCTGATTAGACTGCCCCCCAAATATTATTGGGTGTTTTTCCTTTTATTGGGTTTCAAAATTACTTTATATATTCAGGTTATAAGCAGTCCCCTTTTTTTGTGGTGCCAAGGATCAAACAGGACCTCATACATGCAAGGCAAGCCAACTATTGCTTAGTTACATTTTGCGACAAACCTTTCAAAAAGATTTATTCCTCTTTATACATGGCTTGTCTTTTTCATTTTTCTTTTAAAATTTTTTATTTTTATTTTTTGAGGGGGCTACACCCAGTGGTGCTCAGGTGTAGTCCTGGCTCTGCACTCAGAGATCACTCCAGGTAGGCTCAGGAGACAATGCAGGGTACCGGGATCAAACTTGCCTTAGGTGAGGCAAAAAGCCCTACCTGCTGTAGGGCTTTTGCAAAACTTTTTACTTATTTTTATTTTTGAATCATACCCGGAGGTGCTCAGGCCTTGCTTCTGACTTTGTGCTCAGGGATCAGTCCAGGTGTTGCTCTGAGGACCTTTCATTATGCCAGGGACAGAACTAGCGTCTACCATGTTCAAGGCAAGTGTCTTAATGAACTCTCTAGCTCATCTCTTTTAAATTTCTTTCCCCTTTAGCTTTGTCTTTACTGTTTGTGGGATACCCCTGGTGTTCTGGGGCTACTCCCGTCTCAGTCTCAGGTCCAGCAGCACTGAAGGTCAAACTGGGGGGCTTCCGCATGCAAACCATGTGCTCTGGCCCTTTGACTTATCTACCCGCTTCTTATTTCCTTTTTTTGAAAAGAAATTGTCAGGTTTATTTTTCCTGGAGAAGCCAGCCCCGATCTCCCAGTTCACCCCCGAGAGCAGAGACGCCCCACTGGGGGGGTGCTGCCTCCAGCCCTGACATGCCTGCAGTGTGCCTCCGAGCAGGCCTCAGAACTTAGATGAACCTGAAGCAGCAGAAAGCGGGGGTGAGATAGTGAAGAGTGCACAGAGACGGTGTTTTGGGACTGGAGCGGACAGCACAGTGGGAGGGTGTTTGCCTTGCACGCGGCAGACTCAGGTTCGATCCCTTGCCTTGCCACGCCGCAGACTCAGGTTCGATCCCTGGCATCCCATAGGGTCCCTGAGCACTGCCAGGAGTAATTCCCTGAGTGCAGAGCCAGGAGTGACCCCTGAGCATCGCTGGCCCTCCCATGTCCTCGACACTCCGGGCCTGGGCCAGTGGGACTCACAGTGAGTGAACAGCACAGAGCTGAGAGCCTGTCGGGATGGGGCCGGAGCCCAGGCCACTTTGTGCATTTTTGGGCCAGAGTGGAGGAAGGAAGACCCCCCCACACAAGGCCCGGTGCACCCTTTGGGCTGTGGCTGGGGGAGGAGGGAGAGTCGGGCAGGGACTAGCAGATCTTCATTTATTGCCCTGGCATTCCCCATGGGGTGGGGCTCCCCAGAGCCAGGACAGATGGCTGTCCTGGGAGCCAGCAGCGTCTCAGCGACTGGCAGAGGCGGGGGTCTTTCTCCTCTCCTGTGGGGAAGGGCTTTGGAGCAGCTCAATCCCTGCTGAGGGGGAGCTGGGCCCTGGCATAAGTCCTGTAGGTCTCAGCCACCGGACCCTAACTAGGACTCGCCCTCACAGTACAAGATCAAGTTCTTATTCACTCCTTTTTCGCGTCCCACTGTGGCTTCCTGGGTCAGCACCTGCTGCCTCCTCCCTCAGACTGGGGGTGTTAGACCATGAGTCCCTCAGCACTCAGCTTCTCCCTGACCCCTAATCCTGGACAACCCCGAAGATGCCAGGGGTCTGCCCAGCCTCCCTGGAAAACTGCTGAATTTTGGGATTCAGTGGGTAGAACTGGAACAGGGAAAGACTCGGGAGCAGGGTTTCCTGAAGCGGTGATCTTTTCCTGGGCAGGGGTGTAGGGTTCCAGTGGATGAAGACTGGGATGACACAGGCAGAGCCAGTAGTAGCCTCTTAGGGTCAATTGGGGGGGTTGGTTTCCTGTTTTATTTATTTTCTTTTTTTTTAATTTTTATTTATTTTTTTTTCCTTTTTGGGTCACATCCGGCAATGCTCAGGGGTTTCTCCTGTCTCTGCATTCAGGAATTACTCCTGGCGGTGCTCGAGAAACCATATGGGATGCTGGGGATTGAGCCCAGCTGGCATGGGCCAGCTTCGTGAAAGGCAAACGCCCCTACCCGCAGGGCTATCGCTCTGGCCCCTGTTTTTTTTTTTCTTTTTTAAGAGAATACACATGAGGCATCTGGGAGGGAAGGCGAAGTTCTAGCCCTAGCCCGCCATCCCAATAGAGCCTCGCAAGAAGCCAGAGGAACCCCCACACCATGAGGGCCGCCATTTTCAACATCCGGACTCCACAGCTTGTCAGCGCCCACCCAAGAGAAAAGCAGATCTCTCTCCGGTTCATCAATAAATGCATGGGATGAGAGCCTACTACTGAGAGTATACCAACCGCCTGGCAAGCTACCCGTGTCGTATTTGATATGCCAAAAAACCAGTAACAGCTATAGACCTCATTCCCATGACCTGAAGGAATAGTTTGAAGCTCTTCGTGTTCCTGGAGTGAGCAGATGCCCTTGGGCTACACTAGCACAAGTCATATGGAGATGTTACTGGTTACCGCTCAAGCAAATCGATAAGATTTAAGTGATACGAGTGAATGATATTTTTTCCAGTGCCAGGGGTCCAATCTAGGGCCTCACACATGCAAGGCAGATGTGCCACTGCTGAGTCACATCCTTGGCCTTTTTGTTTTCTTGGTATTTTTCAAAGAGCCAACACTTTATTTGAGATAAAATCTGCTTGGTCCATTTTTCCTTTGGTGGATCAAACTTTTTGTGTCATTTTCTGTTTTCCTCCCCTTCCCTCAGTATTGTTGTGATTACTGGGGGGGTGAAGACATGCCTGGTTCTGGTCCATGGCACAGCCAGCAGGGGGTGTTTGCACTTTCTTATTGGGGCTTGCACACAAGGGCTCTGGGGCTCACACATACCGGGCTGTTGCACGGCAGTGGGGATGGGGCGGTGAGGTGTCGCACATTAAGTTGTGTAGGCACTTGGACCACTGGCACAGGTAGGCAGTGCTGGGGTTGAACTCATGTTTTAGGGGAATATACTTTATTTGCCATAGAGCCAACTCTGAAACCTGATAATTCTTGTTTGAAAGAGGATGAAGAAAAGTATGTGAAGGAGGCAGCATTTTATTTACTGATACTCAAACAGAAAACAGAAGAGAACCACTCAAGTTCCTGCAGTTGCCCACAGAGTTGCAATTGGCTACTTGGACATCCTGTTCTTTATTATTTTTTAAGGGGGAGGAGGGCCGCATATAGCAGCTCTCAGGGGTTACTACTGACTCTGGGCTCGGAGATTCTGTACAGTGGTGAACAAACCCAAAGCATATACTCAGCCTGTTGCTCTGTGGGTCTTGATCTTTTGTTTGTTTGGTGGCCACGCTCAGGGCTTACTTCTGGCTCTGTGTTCAGGAATCACTCCTGATGGGCCTTGGGTACCATATGTGGTACACTGGGTTGTAATCAGGGCTATGTGTAAGCAGCCTTACCTCCTGCACTATCTCTCTGGATCTTTCTTCTATTAAACATTGGTTCTGGTTAGCCCTTTGTCTGCTTCATTTTGTTATTGTTATACTCCATGGTTGGCCTATTCACGTCACAGGGTTTGAGCATTTTTAAAGACCTGCCGTGGGCGTATAGCAGTGGGCCTGGTATGAAGCAATCCAGGAATACCTGGGGATTCAGACATGCCTTTCTGGATCTAATGCCTAGTAAACCTTTCCCTCGTATTTCCCCCTAAACTTAGCCTAGACAATATTAGATCTTTCATTTTCCGGGTGTCCTAACTGCACAAGGAGTCTGATGTACTCCATGGCAGTGGAGCCATGATCAAGTTCTTTATGTAAGGCTCTTTCCCGGAGCTGTGAAACCTCAGTCATCGGGTTTAGCAGCAAAATTTTGGAGACTGATTTATTAGAGTATTTGCAGAGATGAGACTCCAGTGAGTTAGATTCCTATTGCTGCTCTAACAAGTGACCACAAAACAGCTTAAAACAGAACAACATTTGGGTCCCAGGGATGCATCAATGACTGAAAGTGCCTGCCTTACAACTTATGAGGTCACGAGCTCTATCCCTGGTCCTCTCATTTGCACCAAGTATCACCTCAGCAGCTCTGCTGTCTGAGACCGTGCGCCACGATGGAGCATGTGACCTGCAGTGCTCAGCCAGGTGTACTAGAGCATCAAAATACAGTGTGCAAACCTGCAGCATACCATCACTATAGAGATGTGTGAGCACTGTGAGTAGGAGTGCAATCCCTGTGTGAGCAGCACAGCGCCCCCTGGTGAGCACTTTCTCCAGAGTGTGCACAGGCTGCGATTCCTTAGGAAATTGTGATTAGTTTCCTGGCTTTTCCCCAGCTACCCACATTACTTGGCTCTCTTCCTCTGCCTTCAAAGTCTGCAACATCAAATCTTTTTTCTTTTGTCTCAACTGTCTCTGACTTTTTTTTTCCCTTTTTGGCTACACCTGAGATGCTCAGGGGTTACTCCTGGCTCTTCACTCAGGAATTACTCCTGGCGGTGCTCAGGGAACCATATGGGATGTCATGGATTGAACTTGGGTAGGACGTTGTGCAAGGCAAATGCTTTACCCGCTGTGTTATCACTCCAACCCCTGTCTCTGACTTTTTCTATTGTCTCCTTCCATTTTTTTATGGGAGCCTTCCAGGCTGTGCTCAAGGGGCCTGGAGACCACTTTTGGTGCATGCTGGATTAAGTGGAAGGCCTTAAGAATGCAGAAGTGGAGCTATAGAGATAGCACAGTGGGTAGGGAGTTTTCTTGCACACGGCAGACCGAGATTTTGGTCCCCAGCAACCCCATATGGTCCCCCAAGCACCACTGGGGTTATTCGTTAGTGCAGAGCCAGGAGTAAGCCCTGAGCTTGTGATGGCAGGGATCAAACCCAGCCTTGTATGTGCCCTAACCCTGCTCCATCTCCCTGGTTCCCTTTTTTTATTAGATATTTTATTTATTTATTTATTTATTTATTTGTTCATCTATCTATCTATCTATCTATCTATCTATCTATCTATCTATCTATCTATCTATCTATCTATCTATCTATCTATCTGCCTGTCTGTCTGTCTGTCTGTCTGTCTGTCTGTCTGTCTGTCTGTCTGTCTGTCTGTCTGTCTGTCTGTCTGTCTGTCTGCTCTATCTATTTTTTTGCTTTTTTTGGGTCACATCCGGCAATGCTCAGGGGTTTCTCCTTGCTCAGCACTCAGGAATTACTCCTGGTGGTGTTCAGGGGACCATATGGGATGCCGGGGATTGAACCCGGGCTGGCATGGCCAGCCGCGTGCAAGGCAAACGCCCTACCCGCTGGACTATTGCTCCAGCCCCTAGATTTTTTTTAAAGGCCATACCCAGTGTTGCTCAGGGCCTATTTCCAGTGCTGCTCAGAGGACCATGTGGTCCCAGAGATCTAACCACACAGTGCTGTGAGCTATCTCCCCAGTCCTTCCACCTTCCACTTTTAAGGATTGGTGATTACATTAGAGGTACTCAAATAATCTCAAGTCCTTTTTAATCACATCAGTGAAGTTCCTTT
>JAJIBD010012878.1:20000-47504 GCA_021461705.1 Cryptotis parvus | reverse complement strand
CTTTGCACTTGTGCATTTGAATTTTGCCTATGTTTTGAAAGACAAGTTTCTTTTTTTTTAATTTTTCTTTTCACTAAACGCATTTTCTGCCTTTTTATATTCCAGAGTTTAGAACTCTTTTTAATCAACAAAACTTGGTAATTTATCTTTACAACATTCTGCTTACGTGTTCATCTTCTTGTAGAAATTGAGTAATATTCTTAAAATTAGGTTTTAAAAAGAAAATGACTTTGACAATACAGAGAGAATACTTCCAGTTTTTTACCACCAGCTTAATGCTACCCTTTTTAATATTTTCAGTTATCACTTTGGACTCCTATATGTTTAATTTTGAGATAAAATTAGACTTTTGAGCATGCTTGCCTACTAATGACTAAAATTAAAGGTCCCACTAAAATATTATGAAAAGCTTATCACTTGTCACTTGTCTTTCCCATTGTTCATCTATTTGCTCAAGCAGGCGCCAGTAACCTTCTCCATTCGCTGGGAATGAGATTGATTATTACTACTGTTTTTGGCATATAGAATACACCACGAGTAGCTTGCCAGGCTCTGCTGTAGCTCTGGGTTCATCCCAGAGGGCCCAGTCTTTTTCTATGTCAGACCATTAACAATTAATTTAATTCAACCATTTCTTTATTTTGGAGGGAAGGGCTCAGAAATGTTCATGGGCTATAACTGACTCTGTTTCAGGGTTCAGTTTTGGTGCTTTCCGGGAAATTATATGTGGTGATGAGGTTAAATTGAGGCCAGTGCCTTTTCCTTTACTAGCCTATTTCCCCACCCAGTTCTCCTATTTGATGTATGGCTTGTATATAGTATGTAATAACAAAGCATATATATAAAATATATATATATATATATATATATATATATATATATATTGTATATATTGTAGAGCCCGGCAAGCTACCCGTGTTAGTATTTGATATGCCAAATAGCCAGTAACAATTATAGACCTCATTCCCATGACCTGATGGAATGGATTGAGGGCTCTTTATGTTCCTGGAGCAAGCAGATGCCCTTGGGCTCTACTAGCATGAGACAGGACATATGGAGATCATTCTGGGGCCCGCTCGAGCAATTCGATGATGAACGGAAAGACAGTGACAGTGATATATATATGAGCATCATTGAATCACTGTATCACTGTATCACTGTCTTCCCATTGTTCATCGATTTGCTTGAGTGGGCACCGGTAACATCTCCATATGTCCTGTTGCAAGCGGGTGTAGCCCAAGGGTATCTGCTTGTTCCAGGGGATAGGAAGACCCTCAAACCATTCTTTAGGTCATGGAATTGAGGCCCATAATTGTTACTAGTTTTTGGCATAAGGGAGAAACAATAAAATACAGGTAGCTTGCCGGATTCTGCCATGTAGGTGGTACAATCCCAGTAGAAGGCTCTCATCTCAAGCATTTTACTGATGAAACTTAAAGGGTAAAGATCAGGTTTTTCTCTTAGATGGAACTATGGAGTCTGAATGTTGAGAATGACTGACCGCATGATGTGGGTTGCTCTGGCTTCCTCCTAGGCTTACTAGGATGAGGGGTATCAGTTAGAACCTGTCTACTATTGTATACAGTGCATAAATGTGAAAGATCCTGGGAAGGACCTTATCATAAAATCAGTAGTATCTAAGGATGCCGTGTAGCCGCAAAGCATGATGGAGCTATGGGTCTGATGTGAGTCAGACCCACAGAGAGACCCTCTTTTGGGGTAGCTGGCATTGAAAAACATTATTTTAATTTTGATTACAAATATTTAAACTAGACTCTGATATCAGCTCCGATATTTGCTTCATAAGAACAGTAAGATCTATTGTTGCATTAAATTTATGCTGTGTCGTTAATCTCCCAAACCAATGGGTAACCCAATTCTTATAGGTTCATGACCAAGAGACTTACATACTCAGAATATTAATTTTAGTCATATAGCTCTTTTCTTAGAACCACCTACTTTAATCTCTTTACCTCTGATTCACTTACATATATCACTTTTTAAAAGCATTGGTATTTAACCCTGACTCATTTTTGTTTGCCATATAATTTTCCTGTACATTCAATTTATTTTTTATTGGCATTCTTGGCTTTTCCCAGACCACTCCATATGTATATTTTAATCGTTTTTTGTCAAATAATATATATTTGGGGGGGGGGGACTGGAGTGACAGCACAGTGGGGAAAGCATTTGTCTTGCATGTGGAGAACCAGGGTTCGGTCTCCGACATCCCATAGGGTCCCCCAAGCACCACCAGCAGTAATTCCTGAGTGCAGAGCCAGGAGTAGCCCCTGAGTACTGCCGGGTGTGACCCAAAAAGAAAAAGAAAAATACACTTGTGGAGGCCGGAGCAATAATACAGCGGATAGGGCATTTGCTTTGCATGTGACCAACCCAGGTTCGATCCCCAGCATCCCATACAGTCCCCTGAGCACCGCCAGGAGTAACTGCTGAGCATCAAAAAAAAAAAATATACTTGTGTTAGAAAAAATACCTTTTCATAAAGGCATGAATGTACATTTCTACGCTCTTAGACATCCTATCTGCTTTGTGGCTCACTTCAGAATGTTAATGTGAGGGAATCAGGCACCTCTTCCTGAATAAACTTTCAATACATTTTTTCATTCATATATACATATAATATGTATTATATGTATAATATATAGGCAGAGCCGGGCAAGCTACCATGTTTTATTTGATATGCCAAAAACCAGTAGCAATTATGGACCTCATTCCCATGACCTGATGGAATGGTTTGAGACTCTTCCTGTCCCTGGAGCAAGCAGATGCCCTTGGGCTACACTTGCTTGCAACAGGAAGTATGGAGATGTTACTGGTGCAAGTTCAAGCAAATCGATGATTAACAGGGAGACAAGTACTTTTCATGACGTGAAAGAGATCACATCACTCCTCAAATACCCTCTTAATTTTGGGCTCCTCCCAATGAAATATAATATTCTTTTTAATTAAAAATGATTTGATTAAAATGATTAAAAATGACTTCTAGGTCTCAGAATCTTTGCTTTTCTATTTCTCCATTCATATATTTATCATGAGAAGATAGACAAATTCAGATTAATTTTAAAAATTCAGAATAGCATTTTATGTGAGCTAGTGAAATATGAAGGGACTTTAGAGAGATAGCAAAACAAAAGGGAAGATATTTCTAACCAGGAGCTTGTAACTCACATCAAACCATAAATATTTGAAAGTATTGAAAGTATAAAAGATGAATTGAAATTCTGAGAAAACTGAGGTCAAGAGTGACTTGAGACCTATTTGCATAAACCATGTTTTGGATTAAGAGTCTGATCTCAATATGAAAAAAAGACCCTTGCTAGTGAGCTAGTGATGTAGAAGCCAAGGTCAGCTTGATTGGCTCTAAGAAACCATCAGTGGAACTGGTTTGTGAAAATTTCATGACTAGAAGCTATTTCCATTCCAAACCAAAGAGGAAGTCCAGAGATTGATTTACAATTTCAGTACAGCAGGGTGCCTTTTGGAGATTGGAGACGTGGGCTTGCCAATAATTCCCGCTGTCTTTAAGCTAAGTGTATGGCATCATTCCTGATTATGCAAAACCTAGTCAGTATTTCCACTCCAGAGGAAATTTTCCTGATGCCTGCCACATGCGTCAGGAAATACAAAGCCATGAACAGAAGAAGCAATGACATGCAGATTGGCATAAATGTAAATAATCTTTAAAATATGTAAAGAGTTAGACTCCGCAGCAGAATTGTGAGAGATTATTTGGAGTTAAAATTGATAGGCAGAAAGGTACCTGACAACTTTTCATATGATCGGTAATATAGGTAAAGTTCAGGGAAGGCAATCAGCTTCCGATTGGGGAAAGCTGCAAAAGGAGAGTAATACTTTGGGGAACTGTCAGATATCAGTTAGGGAGGTCTTCAGTGGGGGGCAAGGGTGGGGAGTGAACAGTTGGGAAAATACGGATGGAAATTGCTAGAGACAGTTTGTCAGAGAGAGTCAAAATGAAGTCTTAAGGTAGAGAGTTACAATAGATTATTAAATCTGAAGCATAGATTGGAAGTGATGGCAGAAAACCCGGGTGTTAGGAAATCCGCTAATGTTACTGTCAATAAAATCCTCTACATGATGATCTATACTATCATGCCCAGCAGTGATTACTGAGTGCAGAACAAGGAGCAAGCCTTCTTACCCCTACCTATGGCCCTAATACAAAAAACAACAAAAATATTCCTTTTTTTTTCATTTTATTTGGAACAAAGTTGTTCATGATGATTTGCTACAGGCATTGACTATTCCAACACCAAACTCACCACAACTGTCCCTTCCCTCCACTATTGTCAGCATTATTCCAACTACTGCTCAAGCCTCTCTCACAGCAGTCCACAATAATTTATTTTTAATTGCTTGTTCTCACTATATAGATAATGGAAAGATAAAAATTACAATAAAGGGAATTTTGTGAAAATGATTGTATCTCACCATGGGAAATTAGTCATTATGCCTTGCCAAACCTCTGTGCTTAGGATTTTGTTAGTTGAGCTTGGCTGACGTCTCAAGTCACATTCCAATTCATTTTGGTGTGTTGTTAGTACTCTGAGTTTGGAGATGTTTCACCCAGAGAATATTTCACTGGGCAGTGAGCTTACATGGTGGAGGTGGTGGGATATTGGCATGGTTGCAGGATTTTCCTGAATTACTCAGAGGTGGGAGGAGTTTTCCCACCCAGCTCCAAGAATGCCCGAGTTTTCAGAAAGAACAAACAACCAGGTGCACGCGATTTTTTTTTTTTTTTTGCTTTTTGGGTCACACTCGGGGGACCATATGGGATGCCGGGATCGAACCCGGCCAGCATGGGCCGGTTGCGTGCAAGGGCAAACGCCCTACTGGCTGGGCTATCTCTCCGGCCCTGCACGTGAAATTTTTGGTGGCTTGTATCTTTGCAAAACTGTCAAGAGATCAGTCAGAAGCATGACAGCAGCTGGTCAGGTGTGAGTGCAACACCCCAAGTTATGGTATGCCCGAACTAGGCTTGGTCCCCTCCTAAGATGGCCCCAGAGGTCTCAGGCAAGACCAGTGTAACCAAGAAATTTTGCTGCTAGTTGATTTCTTTAGAGACTGAATTATGTGTCTCTGGAGCAAAGCCTATAGATGATGATATTTGGAAGCACATGGGGCCTGGGTGTGGCTACTGGGGCTTTTGATTGAAATCTCCAGGCCTTCTCGGTGTTGGGTGGCAGCTTTCCTCCAGAAGCCAGGTCAGCCACACACACATTTGCTGCTGCAATGTAAATTCATCTACTGGCCCCTGTTTCAGAGATTGAATGAAGACTCCAAAAAATATCAACTAGCCACAAACTTTCTTCGATACGCTGGTGCTGACTGAGACTTCCGGTGCAGCCTCTGGAGGAGATCAGCCAATTTCCCACCATACCAAAGCTTGGGCAGCCTCACTCATGTCCCAAAGGCTGCCGCCATGTCACTGGACAATTATTTTATTTTTATTTCTCCTGGAAAGTTTTCTTTCACCTATCTGGAACCCCCCACCCACCCATATCAAGTGATTCAGTTCTGTAGATGGCAATTTCTCAGTGTTTAACACACTATATAATCTAACCTACAATGATAATAGCCCCTGGGAAATGCTCCACCTCCAACATAAAGCACATTCACACTACACACACAGATAGACACAGTTACATAAACATGTTCATCCAAACAGTCTGCGGAAAGAATATACCCATAAAATGATAATGATTCTTAAGTATAGCTTCTTATTTTTAATCTTATTTTCAAAGTGCTGCTATGTGCTTCAAATTATATAGGGACAAAACACATTCAAAAATACATGTTATTATTCTTATTTGAAATTTATATCTATGATAAAATTACTCTGTTCCACATTTTTAAATGTTCATATATCTTGATATTGTTCTCATTCTCGTTCTCCTAGGGTCTCCAATTTGCACATTAATTAACTAACTGTGATGCTCAATGTTCCAAACAGACATTGGGTGTATCAATTGGTTCACAAGACCAGTCCTTTGGATCAAAGAGGGAAATAATAGTTTCAATACCCTTCTAGGTTTGAGCAACTCTGGTTCTTCACTCTAACACATTGCCAACTTCTCTAGCTCCTTCATTAATTAGTTTGGGGCAGACTGTCTTTTGGCACTCCTAGGAGTATTTCTTTTTAGTAAGACTGTTAGTTATCTAATTAGATGAGGATAGAAATGCAAGCGTTCCAAAGATATCTCCCTATGGTCAGTAAATTTGTTCAATATCTCATTGTAATTAGTTCTAGGATAATTTTTCTGTATACACAAGCAGAGTCCCCAAGATACTAGACAACTAATTATGAGATAATATATTCAATTGAAGAATTAACCAGAGATTCTCAAATTACACGGTAATAGCCTATTTGCTCCTTCTAGATCCTGACTTCATGTGATTCTTTGGTTATATTCCAGATTCGTTATCTGAGTTATGTCATATTATGATCCAAAGTCTTCTCCAATATGATGTTGTTATAATTTTAAGACATAACGGCACATACAGCTGACATAATTTTCACAAATCACAGTAATAATGAACTAAAAATTGAATATCAGCATGCAAAATAGTTCTATGGTCTGTCTTTCTGAAGAAATCTAGAGAAAGTAGCCCATATTTTTGTATATTTTATGTTTTGTTATGTATTTCTCACTATGTTCTACATCAGTTAAATGACAGATTATATGGAGATTAATACACAATTTGCACAATTAATATTAATAACAAACTGTTTCTTCTCAAACTTCTTAAACTGTAGAATCATTTCAGATGAGCTTGTCTAAGGAACACAATTTGAATAAAAAAACTGCATCTATCATACCAGATTAAATAATATTTGCCAAAATATATCATATGGAGGAGAATACAGACAAGCTATAAATATACATATTTTGTCCATTTCTCAGTGAAAGGAAAATTGCAGTAAAATATTACTATCCTAAGGACATAAGAATTAGGACTGGAAATTGAAGAAAAGTAATTTGATAAATTTCAGAATTTAATTTAAACTTTTAAACTCTAATTTTGTTATACATTTAAAACCAAATATAAGAAAATATCTTGTCTATAATCTATCTATCTATCTATCTATCTATCTATCTATCTATCTATCTATCTATCTATCTATCTATCTATCTATCTATCTATCTATCTATCTATCTATCTATCTATCTATCTATCTATCCATCCATCCATCCATCCATCCATCCATCCATCCATCCATCCATCCATCCATCCATCCATCCATCCATCCATCCATCCATCCATCCATCCATCCATCTATCTATCTATCTATCTATCTATCTATCTATCTATCTATCTATCTATCTATCTATCTATCTATCTATCTATCTATCTACCTACCTACCTATCTATTTACCTACCTATATCTATCTATCTATCTATCATCTATGGTCTATCTAATCTCCCTCTTTCCCTGTATATATACACATACATGTATAACAGATATGTGTATTATAGATATGTGCATATATATGTTTGTATGTATATACACAAACAGATATGTGTATTATTGATATATGTATTATAGTATTGTTGTGAAAAAATCATGAATATTATTAGCTAATTTAGCTCCCTTTATTCACTCTATTATAAAACTAAGCATTTATTTCATTTACAATGAAAGATGTTAATATATAAGAACATGAAGCAGAATATGTAATACATTTTAATATAATTATATAAGATAAACTTAAATTTGAAGATACTTTTATATGTATATATTTTAAATGTAAATTTTATTTGGGGGATGGTACAGCTGGCAATGCTCATGGTTCACTCGCAGCTCTGTGTTCAGGGATCCCTGCTGGTAGGAATCAGGGGACACAGGAGGTGCTGAAGATCACAAACAAATCTGTCACGAATAAATTAAAAGTTTACTGGCTGCACTCCGCCTCTGGCCACTAAATGTCAAATTCTATTCAGTAAGATAGTGTTTGCATATTATAAACAAGAAAATTTTTCCTTATAAAAAAGAAAATTTATAAATGAACAGTCAAATACATTAATTTACAAAAGAATCAGAAAAATGTACTCCAAATAATCATATATAATGTAATTAAAAAATAATTTATACCTGTGTCATCATAAGATAATTATAATTTTTAAATATTGCAAAAGTGTCACACATGATTTTAGAAATACAAATTTACCTGCTACATTGCAAATGTTAATAAAAGTAAGTTACATAAAAATTTTTAAGTATCTGACCTGTAATACAGTAATAGGAGAATTTGATAGGAATACATAGAGAGGATATGATGTATGTTGTGACAAGGTTTGATTTATAGCGGAAAAGTGTTAAGAGTTAATGCTGCTAATAAAAATCATGTTATTAAAAAAATGCTCCATCAAAGCCTTAGCCACTTTAATTATAAAAATCTGTCAATATTCCAGATGTTCCACCCAATTATACAATGCATCTGGATCTTATAAACATCTGTTTGACTTTCTGTTTTAAAACATCCATTTTAATTTCTTAAACATATAATTGATGAAAGGCATAGACAAGGAAGGACCAGAGCGATATCACAGCTGGTCGGGCACTTGCCTTGAATGCAGCCAACCTTGATTTTATCCTTGGCACCATAATGTTCCCAGAGCCTGCCAGCAGTGATCCTTTAGGTGAGGGCCAGGAGTCAGTCCCCAACACACAAAGGAACAAAATAAATAATTAGCACATCCATAGAGGTTTGAGATTGTGCTTTCAGTTACTAACTGTCCTCAAAATCCTGTTCCCTAAATACTTTTGTGATAAATGCAAAATGATTTTAGAATCATATTTAATAGCATAATTATTATTAAAATATAGGATAGATGCATTTATTTTTCCAAATTTCTTACATGATTCAGATATATGGATGTGTATTTGATACTAGAGTGATATGAATAAATATATATGATGCACATGCCAATTTGCACTCAGTTTGTATGTGATATCATATTACATATCTTCAGTGAGAAAGGCCATCTGAAATAGCTAAGGGAAAAATATATACTCTGGTGAGTCAAAATGCAGCCAATATCAGAAGCTTAGAAAAAAATACCTATCCTGATTAAATTCCATGATATTTAAAATTTGCTTTTAATCTATAATGCTAGAAATTGAAAAACCACAAAAGAAAATTATTTGTTTTCTAATAGGCAGATTGAAATATAAATTAAGACTTTTGTCTCTAACATCAGAAAAAAGGAAAGTATCCTTGCTTTTGCCACCTTTATTCAACATGGCACTAGAAATTTCCACCACAATAAATTAGCAGGACAAAAAAAAAAACAGGACAATTGAACTATAACAAGAAGTAAAGCAATCTCAATAAAACAGTCTGGGATTGTTTTTACATAGTCTCAGAAAACCTTAACGACTGCATGAAGAACCAAAGATATAGTGCAGTAGGTAAGGCTCTTCCCTCCATATAGGTGACCTGGTTAAATCCTCCCTGAATCTCTGCCAGGAGTGATCCCTGAGCAAAGAGCCAAGGATAAACCCAGAACACAGACAACTGTGGCCCAATAACCAGCCCACACACACCCGAAGCAAAGATCCCACAGAAAAGTTCTTAGAATAATTAATCAAATTCAGTGCTTTATCAACATATAAAAACAGTTCAACATTATGATTAAAATTAAAAGTATGAGAAAAAAATTAAAGAAAAAGTTGCACTTCTGAGATGATAGAAAAACATTATAACTATAAATTACATTAAATTTCAATATAAATACAAAAGGACTTTACTAAGTCATGGTGAAAAATATCTTCCATAAAAAAACATTGAACACTTCTGATGCAAAATGAATAAGACCTAAGTAAGTAAAAAATAACTCCATATTTATATACTGAAAACAAACATTTTGATATATCAATGGCATAAAAATGTGTTGATGGGGCCAGAGTGATAGTACACTGGGTAGGGCATTTGCCTTGCCTTACCTGGGTTAGATCCCTGGCATCCCATATGGTCCCCTGAGCACCGCCAGGAGTATTATAAAATAAAGCATTGATATAACGTCTTAAACAAATCCCAAAGGTTATTTTCCCAAAGAATTAAGTACATAACAGAAATTAAAAATAATCTAAAAACCTTTGAGAGATCCGGAAGAGATTAACAGTCTTGTTTGAGAGAAAGAGGGAGGGAGGAAGATAGACCAACTGGGCCTCATATCTGTAAAGCATTATATGGGTTTTCATTCCTATTTACCCTGAGTACAACTGAGTGTGGCTCTGAAGGAAACCACAACCATAAGGATGCCCCCGACATTTCCAACTAGGAACACAATATCACAATCCCCAGCTTAACCTAGATTTACTGATGGAGCCCATGAATCTCTCAAGCAAAACCTGTCTCAAAAAATTGAAAACTGGACAGCTACATGCAAAAAAAAAAATGAATTTGGACCTGTGTCTAACACCTTGCACAAAAATCAGATCAAAATGGATTAAAGATCTCAATATCATTCCTGATTCCATAAAGTACGTTGAAGAAAATATAGGAAAAACCTCCACGATATTGAAGCTAAAAACATCTTCAAGGTGAAACACCATTAACAAAGCAACTAGAAGAAAATATAAACATATGGGACTACATGAAACTGAAGAGCTTCTGCACCTCGAAAGAAACAGTGACCAAGATAGAAAGACAGTCCACAGAATGGGAAAGAATATTCACCCAATACCCATCTGATAAGGGGTTAATATCCAGGATATATCAGGCACTGGTACAGCTATATAAGAAAAAAACAGCCAACCCCATTAGAAAATGGGGAGAAGAGATGAACAGAAACTTTGACAAGGAAGAAATCCGAATGGCCAAAAGGCATATGAAAAAATGCTCATCATCACTAATCATCAGAGAGATGCAAATCAAAACAACAATGAGATATCACCTCACACCACAGAGAATGGCCCATATCCAAAAGAGTAAAAGCAACAAGTGCTGGCGTGGATGCAGTGAAAAGGGAGCTATCATACATTGTTGGTGGGAATGTCGACTTATACAACCTTTCTGGAAAACAATATGGACATTCCTCCAAAGACTAGAAATTGAGCTCCCCTTTGACCCAGCCATACCACTTCTGGGAATATACCCTGGGAAGCCAAAAACACACAGCGGAAACACAATCCGCACTTTTATTTTCATAGCAGCACTATTCACAATAGCCAGAATCTGGAAACAACCAGTAAGCCCGAGAACTGATGACTGGATAAAGAAACTGTGGTACATCTACATAATGGAATACTATGCAGCTGTCAGGAAATATGAGGTTATGAAATTTGCCTATAAATGGATGGACATGGAAAGAATCATGTTGAGTGAAATTAGCCAGAAGGAAAGAGAGAGACATAGAATGACTGCATTTATTTGCATGACATAAATAAACCAGGTGATCTTACCAAAAGTGGAAATTACCACAAGCGCATGGGAGTCAGAGGTTAGGTAAGATAGAGAAGGGAACATGTGTGAATAAATGTCAAAAGGTCTGATACCAACATAGAACTGAGCATTAAATACAGACAAAAAATGCAAATGATGGCTTCTAAGTGTACTAGAGCAACCCACAATGTATAGGAGAAGGAAGAGAGAGAGAGGGAGAGAGAGAGGCGATAAAGAACCAGCCATTTAGGCAGGATGTGGGAGGGGGAGGGAATTGGGGACATGGGTGGTGGGTGATGGGCACTGGTGGAGGGCGGGGTGCTGGAACACTGTGTGACTGAAACCTCCAAACGTG
Organism: Cryptotis parvus; assembly: GCA_021461705.1. Lineage (NCBI taxonomy): Eukaryota > Metazoa > Chordata > Mammalia > Eulipotyphla > Soricidae > Cryptotis > Cryptotis parvus. The sequence continues at coordinate 35,717 of JAJIBD010012878.1, read as the reverse complement.
AACAACGTTGTAATTGTATATCTCACGGAGGTATAATAAAATGTTAAAAAAAAGATACACATGATAACCTCTAAATGTATATATTATAATCCACAATGTATAAGAAAGGGAAGTAAGTGGAGAGAGAGATGGAGAGAGAAGAGAGAAAAAGGAGGAGATAAAGAACCTTCCTTGGAGGCAGGATGGGGGATGGGGTACGGATGTGTGGACTTTGGTGGTGGGAAATGGGTATGGTTGGAGGAACTGTGTAGGACTGAAAGTCAAGCATGAACGTCTTGTAATTGTATATCTCAAGGTAGTATAATAAAATATTTTTAAAAAAAAAAAAAAAAGTCCTTCTTGATTTCAAAACTAAATACAATCTGAATAATCTGTACAATATTTTATGGGATAATCACAGACATAAAGACATTTGAAGCATGCAGAATAAAAAGACAGAAATAAGCCATTTGTACCTAATTTTCTTTTTTATACAAACATACACATATATATACATATATGTATTTATAATTTTCATGAAGGTCATTAAGGCTATTAATGACAAAAAACAAGGCTATTAAGGCCAAACACTTTTTCAACAGAAGAAATTAAAACAACTGAATATCCATATAAAAAAGTAAAGTTTGAACTCTTACTTATACTATATGCATAATTATATGCAAATGTAAAATATTTCAATGGAAGACCTAAAACCTACAACTCACTTAGAAAAAGTAGAGAAAAGGCTGCATAGAATTTAATCTGACAAAGATTCTTTCGATGTGCTGTCAAAGGTACAAGAAACAAAAGTAGAAATAAACAAGTTAACCTCTATGAGAACTTCGAAGATTTTCCTCTCAGAAAATATTATCAGCATGCTAAACTGATAATGAAAGGGAAGACTAAAACACAAAACTTAATCAGGTTAATCATACAGGATATACAGAGATTTTCTAAATTTGTAAAATTAAACAACAAATATTTGATCATCTAATTAAAATTGGGTAAAGGATTTAAATCTTAAGTACTTGAATAAACTTTATAGATTCTCATTATCATTAATCATTATAGAAATACAAACAAAATTATAATGAGACCCACTCCTCGTATACATTAAGAAAACTACAATAAAAACTAAAAATACTAAATTATTAAAAACGCATATGTAGTATGAACATATTGGAAGCCTTATAAACTGTTGGAAGGATTAAAAATTGTTGTTAATCTAGAGAGCAGTATACTAACTTCTCAAAAAATTAAAATTAGAAATACCATATGTACCCAGAATCTAATATCTGCATTAAAATAAAAGAACTTATTGCCAGTAAGATCGCAGAGATATATACTTTATACCAATATTCAGAGAAACATTATTCACAAATGATAAAGTGTGTAAGCAACTCAACTACGAATCATCAGATGAATAAAAATGTGCTGTGCATATACAGTGATTGTATACTCTTTATCACTATAAAGGAAGAAATTTTTGTTATATGCTACAACATTCTCCTGGGGATGAACACAGAGCCATGACATAACTTGGCAAGCTACCCATGCTGTATTCTATATGACAAAAATAGTAACAATAATGAACCTCATTCCCAACTGGCACCCACTTGAGCAAATCAATGAACAACAGGAAGACAAGTGATACAGGTGATACTACAACATTAATTAATCTGGAAGACACCACTAAGTTAGATAAGTTGGTCACAAAAGACATACACTTATATGAACTACTTCATAATTAAATTTAGAGAGAGAAAAGTAAGAAATTCTGGCTGCTAAAGGCAGGAGATAATATAGAGTGATTATCTAATGGATATAGTTTTACTGGCAAAATGAAGAGAGTTCTACAGCTAGATTATATTAATAGCTGTATATAAAAATACACTTAATGTTAATAAAGTGTGCACTTACATAATTTTTTTAAATTTTTTTTTATTTTTAAAATTACAAAGATATACAATTAAAAAGTTCATATTTGGGTTTTGGTCAAACAGTGTTGCAGCACCCATCCCGCCACCAGTGCCCATCTCCCACCACCAACATCCCCGATTCCCTCCCCCTCCCCAGCCCTTCTCCATGGCAGGTTCTTTATTTCTTTCCATTACTCTCTCTTTCTCTTTTCCTTCCCTCCAGACTATGAATTACAGAACGTACATTAAAGGGTTGTCATGTGTATCTTTTGCCTCTATTTAATGCTCAGTTCTAGGTTGGCATTAGTACCCTCAACAATTGTCAGCACACTGTTCCATTTCTGTCTTACCTAGCCTCTGAATCTCACACGTTTGTGATAATTTCTACCTTTGACAGGACCTCCTGATATATGTTTCACTTGATCTTGGATATTGGTATCATAATATGTACCTATATATTTATGTTATGCAGATAAATGCAGTCATTCTGTATCTGTCTCTCTCCTTCTGGCTAATTTCGCTCAACATAATCTTCTCCATGTCCATCCATTTATAGGCAAATTTTATAACTTCATTTTTCCTAACAGCTGCATAGTATTCCATTGTGTAGATGTACCAAAGCTTCTTTATCCAGTCATCGATTTTCGGGTACTCTGGTTGCTTCCAGATTCTGGCTATTGTGAATAATGCTGCTATGAACATAAAAGTAGGGATGGTGTTTCCGCTGCGTATTTTTGGCTTCCCAGAGTAGATTCCCAGGAGTGGTATCGCTGGGTCAAATGGGAGTTCAATTTCTAGTCTTTGGAGGAATGTCCATATTGTTTTCCAGAAAGGCTGTACCAGCCGGGCATTCCCACCAACAATGGATGAGTGTCCCCTTTTCCCCACACCCACGCCAGCACTTGTTGTTCTTGTTCTTTTGAATGTGTGCCAGTCTCTGTGGTGTAAAGTGGTATCTCATTGTTGTTTTGATTTGCATCTCTCTGATGATTAGTGATGATGAGCATTTTTTTCATATGTTTTTTGGCCATTCGAATTTCTTCCTTGCTGAAGTTTCTGTTCATTTCTTCTCCCCATTTTTTGATGGGGTTGTTTGTTTTCTTCTTGTAAAGTTCTACCAGTGCCTGATATATCCTGGATATTAACCCCTTATCGGATGTGTATTGGGTGAATATTCTTTCCCATTCTGTGGACTGCTTTTGTATCTTAGTCACTGTTTCTTTTGAGGTGCAGAAGCTTTTTAGTTTCATGTAGTCCCATATGTTTATCTTTTCTTCTAGTTGCTTTGATAGTGATGTTTCATCTTTGAAGATGCCTTTAGCTTCAATGTCATGGAGGGTTTTTCCTATATTTTCTTCAATGTACTTTATGGATTCAAGTCTGATATTGAGATCTTTAATCCATTTTGATCTGATTTTTGTGCATGGTGTTAGACACAGGTCCAAATTCATTCTTTTTACATGTCGCTGCCCAGTTTTCCCAACACCACTTATTGAAGAGGCTTTCCTTACTCCATTTTAAACTTCGTGGGCACCTTTATCAAAGATGAAATGATCATACGTTTGAGGTTGGGTGTCAGGATACTCAATTCTATTCCACAGGTCCACGGGTCTGTTTTTATTCCAATACCATGCTGTTTTAATTACTACTGCCTTGTAGTACAGTTTGAAGTTGGGTAAGGTGATGCCTCCCATCTTCTTTTTTCCCGAGGATTGCTTCAGCTATCCTTGGGGGTTTATCGTTCCATACAAATTTCCAGATTGTTTCGTCAATTTCCTTGAAGAATGTCATGGGTATCCTTATAGGGATTGCATTGAATCTGTACAGAGCTCTAGGGAGTATTACCATTTTGACAATGTTGATTCTCCCCATCCATGAGCAGGGAATATATTTCCATTTCCTTGTGTCCTCAATTCTATTCCACAGGTCCACGGGTCTGTTTTTATTCCAATACCATGCTGTTTTAATTACTACTGCCTTGTAGTACAGTTTGAAGTTGGGTAAGGTGATGCCTCCCATCTTCTTTTTCCCGAGGATTGCTTTAGCTATCCTTGGGGGTTTATCGTTCCATACAAATTTCCGGATTGTTTCGTCAATTTCCTTGAAGAATGTCATGGGTATCCTTATAGGGATTGCATTGAATCTGTACAGAGCTCTAGGGAGTATTACCATTTTGACAATGTTGATTCTCCCCATCCATGAGCAGGGAATATATTTCCATTTCCTTGTGTCCTCTTTTATCTCTTGGAGTAGTGTCTTGTAGTTTTCTTTATACAGGTCCTTTACACACTTGGGTAAGTTGATTCCTAGGTATTTGATTTTCTGTGGCACAATTGTGAATGGAATTGTTTCCTTAATATCCCTTTCTTCTCTTTTCGTTATTTGTATATAGGAAAGCCACCGACTTTTGCGTGTTGATTTTGTATCCTGCCACTCTACTATATGTGTCTATTGTTTCTAGGAGTTTTTTGGTAGAGAGTTTAGGGTTCTCTAGGTATAAAATCATGTCATCTGCAAATAATGATAGCTTGACTTCTTCCTTGCCTATCTGGATGCCCTTGATGTCCTTTTCTTCTCTGATTGCTATGGCAAGTACTTCCAGTACTATATTGAATAAAAGAGGTGAGAGTGGGCAACCTTGTCTTGTCCCAGATGTCAGGGGAAGGCTTTCAACTTTTCCCCATTGAGAATGATGGTTGCTGTGGGCTTTTGGTAGATGGCTTTTACTATCTTAAGGAAAGTCCCTTCAATTCCCATTTTCTGGAGTGTTTTAATCATGAACGGGTGCTGGATCTTGTCAAATGCTTTCTCTGCGTCTATTGATAGGATCATATGGTTTTTATTTTTTCTCTTATTGATATGATGTATTATATTGATTGACTTGCGAATGTTGAACCATCCTTGCATACCCGGGATGAACCCTACAGGGAAAGAGAAAACCCAAATAAACAGAATCAGAAATAAAAACGGTGACATCACAACAGAAACCACAGAAATCCAAAAGATCATCAGATATTACTTTGAGAGCCTGTATGCCGTGAAACATGAGAATTAGAAGAAATGGATCAATTCCTGAAGTCCTATAACCTCCCACGGCTGAAACAAGAAGACCTCCAATACCTGAATAAGCCTATCACCATCGAGGAAATAGAAACAGTAATTAAAAGTCTGCCCAAACACAAAAGCCCAAGTCCAGACGGATTCCCTACTGAATTCTACCAACCCTTTAAGGAGGACCTACTGCCTGTCCTGTTCAAGCTCTTCCAGGAAATAGAAGAAACAGAAACACTCCCAAACAGCTTCTACGAGGCACATATCACCCCTGATACCCAAAGCAGGGAGAGACAACACAAAGAAAGAAAACTACAGACCAATATCCCTGATGAACACTGATGCTAAGATCTTCAACAAAATACTAGCCAACAGAATCCAAAGACTCATCAAGAAGATTATACATAATGACCAAGTAGGTGCACTTACATAATTTTAAAGATTGTAAACCTATGTTTTGAGCGATCACGATCACGATCACGATCTTCCCGTTAATCATCTATTTGCTAGAGCGGGCACCAGTAATATCTCAATTTGTCCTGTCACATGATGTAGAGCCAAGGGCATCGGCTTGGGACAGGAACATAAAGAGCTCAAACCATTATATTAGGTCATGAGAATGATCTAATATAATAGTTACTGGCATTTGGCATATCAAATAAAACACGAGCAGCTTGCTAGGCTTGCCGTGCGGGAGGCATACTCTATAAACACCTCAAAATAAAGCCTTTATTGATGAACCGCGGGCCACTTGCGGCCGCGCGAGCTGGGCTGTGATGGGCTGGTCGGCTGGGTGGAGTTCTGATGAGAGGGAAGTCCAGTGTGGAAAATGGCGGCGCCCATGGAGTGGGTGGGGGTCGCCTGGCTTGTTGTGAGGTTCTGCTGGGGTGGTGGGCCAAGGCTGGAACCCACCATGCCTCCCGACTGCCTCATGAACGGCTGGGCACAGGGAGAGCAAGGAACCACTCTGCCCCATGTCTGAGAGTCTCTGGACCAGCATACCTGGGCCGGATTGAGGAAGAAACTGCTCCAGGGTGGGTGTCGATGACCCGGGCTGTGATGGGCTGGTCGGCTGGGTGGAGTTCTGATGAGAGGGAAGTCCAGTGTGGAAAATGGCGGCGCCCATGGAGTGGGTGGGGGGGTCGTCTGGCTTGTTGTGAGGGTTCTGCCGGGGTGGTGGGCCAAGGCTGGAACCCACCATGCCTCCCGACTGCCTCATGAACGGCTGGGCACAGGGAGAGCAAGGAACCGCTCTGCCCCATGTCTGAGAGTCTCTGGACCAGCATACCTGGGCCGGATTGAGGAAGAAATGTTTTGAGCATTAATCACAAAATCAAACATATATGTAAAACACACATACATAACTCCTAATTGACATCGATCATGAATATGCTTCTTATATCAGCCCCAATTGTTATCCTGGGTCTCTAAGATCTAGAAAGATCTAAAACACTGTATATATAACCCCTGTTAAAATTATGAAATTCACCTTAATGTCTAGTTTTTTGATAGAAATAATTAAGCATCTTTGCTGATTTTCTTCAAACATTTCTGATAACGTTTGTCCAAGTAACGGCACACATAGCAAATTTATGAAAATAAGTTTACACAGTCATAAAAGTTGTAATGGTTCATGTTGAATAGTTTTGGCTTACTAATCTATTATATGTATGGATTTAAAAAAATACATATATTGCAAAATAAAATGTATATATGATAGTTTTTCAAAAATAAGAAATCTCTCCTTTCCAAAACAAGAATGAAGGAAAGTTTTCTTACTGACCAAGAATAATGAAAATAATGGGTATGAACATTTTTCTAAATAGGATAGATATTCAACAGTACTTAGGGAATTATGCGGTCGCAACAATCAGACTTCTTGTCTTGTGCTTACTGCTCACAAACCGGTCTCATCCCTCAGTCTCTGGACCTCATAACCCTTTTATGAATTAAATTTAAGATCGGAAGTTTTGAAAGCAACGACTAATTCAACAATTTATTGGAGAAATATGAAGAATAATTTGTTTTAAAACTGTATGTATATAGCAGCACTATTCACAATAACTAAGATCTGGAAAAAACCAGAGTGTCCAAGAACAGATGAATGGATAAAGAAACTGAGGTAAGTCTACACAATGGAATTCTATGCAGCTGTTAGGAAAAATGAAGTAATGAATTTTGCCTATAAATAGATGGACATGGGGAGGATCATGTTGAGTGAAATTAGCCAGAAGGAAAAGGACAGATATAGAATGACTGCATTTATTTGCATGACATATATATATATGTGTGTATATACATATACATATATATATATATAATATATATACATATTATGATACCAAATATCAAAGTGCGAACATGAATCAGGAGGTCTTGTCAAAGGTGAAAATTACACAAACACGTGGGCTTCAGAGGTTAGGTAAGACAGAAGGGAATAGAGTGCTAATAATTGTCGAAAGTGTTAATACCAACTTAAAACTGAGCATTAACTATAGGCAAAAGATATACATGATTACCTCTGAACATAAGTATTGCAACCCACAATGTGTAAGAGAAGAAAGAGATAAAGAGAGATAGAGAAAGAGATAAAGAACCTGCCATAGAGGCAGGCTCTGGGAGGGGGAGGGAATCGGGGACATTGGTGGTGGGAAATGGGCACTAGTGGAGGGATGGGTGCTGGAACACTGTATGACTGTACTCCAAATATGAACATCTTTGTAATTGTATATCTCACAGTGGTATAATAAAAATATTAAATTAGAAAATGAAAATAAAAAATTAAACTATGTATAAACACAACCAGATTATATGTGCCACACACTAAACTTGGAATCATTTTATATTGATGCAAGAAATCATCAGTGGCTATTTGTTTTGTGTAATAAAAATGTATTTATCTATGTATTAAAATATATACATTATTTCCAATATATTGAATAGAACAGCATTGCTTTTCCACACACACACACTGCTCAATATACAAATATTTCTGGCCTGACTATGAGGAAAGAAATTTAGTTTTTAGTGTATTTCGAACAAAACAACAGAGTAAGAAAGACTTCCATTATAGGCTAGTAAAATACTGGCATCTCATACAGGCTTAAGAGAAAAAGAAAGATAAATTATAGGTAAATTAGAACAATTTAATAGCATATCTTTTTTTAACAGTTAATAAACAGGAAACATTTCAACAAATTTTACAATCAAAATTGTAGGAAGAAATATTTCTTCCTAGGGATGAATCAGACATTTGGAAACAATTTATTAGCAAGAGGCAACATAATTTTACAAAAATCATCCTGCGTTTTGTCTGTATGGTTAAAATCGTAGATGCTATTCATGTGGCCTCTGCTAAAACATCTCTACAATATCTGAGTGTGACCTTGGATGATTCACTCACACTCTTGCACCATTTAGGAAATAAACAAATTGTCCATAGGACTGTATGCAGGTTAAATTACTATAGGGCAGTATGCAGGTTAAAACGGGGCCCATTCAGTTCAGTGCACTACAAATTGTGATTTGTAAATAAATAGTAGCTATTACTTTTAGTATTATGGACTAGAAAAAGAGCTAAAGTTCAAAGAGGACTAATGGTTAAGACCTTGGAAATCAAGAAAAAAAAGAGAGACGCATGAGCTAAAGGGATTTAAACTAAACTAAAAAGACGAAAGCAGATGGAACACCGTTTAGCATATGAAAGAGGAGAACAACACTAGGGAAAATAGCCCTTCTGTTGTTTTCAAGGTAGAAAAAAAGGATGGCAAGATCCTTTTGTGGAGGGGAAAAGAAAAAAAGATGAGAAGAGAAAACTGGAAGGTGTGATATGCCCGCATCATATCTGAACAGTCCTTCTGTTTCAGTATATATTTCGCAGCATCAGATCTTTGACAAGCACAATTTCCCCCTTCTCAAATAAACACCAATACGGAAAATTGTTCACAAACGTCTAGGCTCAGTTCTGAGAGTCCACAACAAGCTTTCCTGTACCAGGCGGTGATTGAAAAACCAGAACTGGCAAATCAGAGCTTCCTCACAACTGCAACAAAGATCTGAGTGATATTTGGTGGCACCCCACCAAACACACACACACACACACACACACACACACACACACACACACACTCATACACTCATACACACACGAGCAAGCGCGGCTTGTGAGAGGCAGGCAAGGAGGAGAGATGGTCACTTTCCCCCTACCACATCTGCGGACCAGGGACCCGCTGGGCAGGCTAGACCTTACCCAGGCCTTGCAGGTTCTTTTCTTTGCCTCTCAAGAATTCCAGGAGTAGGGGCCGGAGCGATAGCCCAGCGGGTAGGGTGTTTGCCTTGCATGTGGTCGGCCTATGCTGGCCTGGGTTCGATCCCTGGCATCCCATATGGTCCCCGGAGCACCACCAGGAGTAATTCCTGCGTGCAGAGCCAGGAGTAAGCCCTGAGCATTGCCGGTGTGACCCAAAAAGGAAAAAAAAAAAAAGGAATTCCAGGAGTAGACCAGCAGTGACGTAAAAATGGATTTTATTTGAAAGCTTTCAGGAAGGGGAGAAGTCAGTGACACAGACACGTGCTTGGCTGGGCGGGTACCAGTAGCTCTCTGTCTCTCTGTCTCTGTCTCTATCTCTGTCCCTCTGCTTCTCTGTCTCTCTCTGTCTCTGTCAGTCTCTCTGTTTCTCTGTCTCTCACTGTCCTGTGTCTCTCTCTCTCTCTCTCTCAGAGAAGGCAGGACCCACCATCCAAGAGATGATTCAACAGGAACAGAGATCAAGAAAAGGAGTTTTTTTTTTTTTTTTTTTTTTTGCTTTTTGGGTCACACCCGGCAATGCTCAGGGTTACTCCTGGCTCTGCACTCAGGAATTACTCCTGGCGGTGCTCGGGGACCATATGGGATGCCGGAATCGAACCCAGGCCAGTACTGGCCGGCCGCTGCAAAGGCAAACGCCCTGCCCGCTGGGCTATCGCTCCGACCCAAGAAAAGGAGTTTAAAAAAAAAAATACCACTCCCAGCTTCTTTATCCTCTCTCTCTCTCTCTCTCTCTCTCTCTCTCTCTCTCTCTCTCTCTCTCTCTCTCTCTCTCTCTCTCTCTCTCTCTCTCTCTCTCTCTCTCTCTCTCTCTCTCTCTCTCTCTCTCTCTCTCTCTCTCTCTCTCTCTCTCTCTCTCTCTCTCTCTCTCTCTCTCTCTCTCTCTCTCTCTCTCTCTCTCTCTCTCCCTCTCCCTTCCTAAAAGCCTCCAAATAAAATATTTTTTATTTCACTCCTCGTCTCCTCCTGGAATTCTGAGAGCCAAAGACAAGAACCCGCAAGGCCGGGTAAGCTCTAGCTGCCCAGTGGGTCTAGTTTTGCTCCCCGTAGAGGCAGAGGAAAATTGGGAGGAAGCCCTGTGTGGGGCCACCGACATCCAGGCAAAGTGGAAGGACATGGGCCTCCTCAGAAGGGAAGAGAAGGATAAAGGATATGCTTTGTGTGATTGCTTTTGTTGGTGGTGGCCAGTGCCGTGGTTTCGGATCACATTAAAATTGGTATTATTCAGCAGGGCTGAAGTGATAATAGAGCAGGTAGGGCGTTGGCTTTGAGTGGGTTTGATTCCCTGGCACCAAATCCGAGCCCGACAGGAGTGATCCCTAGACGCTCCTGGGTGCAGATCTCCAACGAAAACAAAAGAAAACAAATGATGTTAGAGCTCCTTTCTCATTCTTGCAGCTCCCCCATTCCATCGGTGGATTCTCTCCCTTTCTCCGATTTCCTTTTGAAAGGTGATCTCGTTTGACAGTCACTCAGCTCTCTATGCTTTGGTTTGCTGCACCCGGAAAGCAGATTCGGTGTCATTTTTCACACCCAGAATTTTACTGCTTAATTTAAATCTTTTTTTTTTTTGCTTTTTTTGGGGGCGGAGGAAGGTTACTCCTGGGCCTGCACTCAGAAATTACCTCTGGTTGTGCTTGGGGGACCATATGGGATGCCGGGATCAAACCCTGGCCGGCATGGGGCGTGCAAGGCAAATGTTCTACCCGTTGGACTATCGCTCCGGTCCTAATTTAAATATTTTTATATTAGCGGTGACTACAAGTGTATTCTACCCACACGGCAGAGCCTGGCAAGCTACCCGTGGTCGTATTTGATATGCCAAATACCAGTAACAATTATAGACCTCATTCCTATGACCTGATGGAATGGTTTGAGGCTCTTTATGTTCCTGAGCAAGCAGGTGCCCTTGGGCTCTTCTAGCATGAGACAGGACATATTGTAAGGGTTGGCCACCAGATGGGGTGACTGATGGGAGCCTCGAACGCCACACCTACCAAGGAAAACTCTGAGAGACCAAGTCCTATGCAAAAGCAAGGGTTTTATTAATATGCGAGGTATACTCGGGCTCATAGCGTGACCCCAAGCGGTCAGTGGCTAAGAGCCCCGAGCCCTTCCAGGGACGATCTTTTAAGGAATAATTCCCGCGCTACAGAAAAGCCCGCGCATAACTATCCAATAGGTTTAAAATATTACATCAACGTCTGCGCGCAGGCAACCAATCACTCTGCACCAGGTAACCATCACCCACCAATCTGAGTGTGCCTAATACTTCTTTCCATATTTGGCACGGCATGGGCCCAGTCACGTATCATACCAAATACAGAGGGGGACATCAGACGCAACCTCTCGGGAATGTTTGCCTTATAGCCCTCCCTGGAATTATTTGCTTAAGGCCCTTTCTGCTGTGCTCTTGTCGAACTATCATTCTATCAGTTACTTTCGGTTGAGCCATCATTTTATCAGTTACCTCTGGCATTTTACCAGCTACCTCTGGTTCCTGTCTTTGTGTTCTGTGGGTGAGGGGCCATTCTTTCAATATGGAGATGTTACATGGTGCCCGCTCTAGCAAATCAAGGATCAACGAGAAGAGAAGTGATACAAGAGAAGTGAATTTAAATCTTAGGGTGTAAGAATCACCCATTAGTAATATATCAATAACTATCAGGCATTACTATCATTCGTTTTCCTTTTCTAGCATAATTTATTTTAAAATCATTATGAATTAGTGCTATCAATAGTAAGTATGAAATTGTATTGCCATAAGAATGATGGATTTATCATTGTATCACTGTATCACTGTCTTCCTGTTCATCATCGATTTGCTCAAGCAGGCACCATATATACTGGAAAATATTTAGATGCATACAAAACGATATTTCCCCCCCCGATAACCTAAACTTTAATGTCCACATTCTAAGTTCTGGTAAAATAAGCACATTCCTTACTTGGAATTACAATTCACTAAATGAGAATTCTTTCCTTAAAGAAATCTATCTCCATCCTGTTAGGAGATTTAAAAGTATATGAATATAGTTCAATATAATCTATATCCAAGCCTATCTGTAGATAGAAACACACATAAATATTTGAAGAATGTAATGAAAGTGTTGTATAATTTTTCACTGTGCAACTTTAATAGAGGACTTACCAAATGGGAGATATTAGTACATAGTTATTGTTACTAAATTCACGATCATGATCACGATCTTCCCGTTGATCATCTATTTGCTAGAGCGGGCACCAGTAATATCTCCATATGTCCTGTCTCATGCCAGTAGAGCCAGGGGCATCGGCTTGCTACAGGAACATAAAGAGCCTCAAACCATTATATTAGGTCATGGGAATGACCTAATATAATTGTTACTGGAATATGGCATATCATATACAATACGAGAAGCTTGCCAGGCTTGCCAAGCGGAAGCAAACTCTTTTAAACACCTCCAAATAAAGCATTTATTGATGAACCGCGGGGCCGCAAGCGACCGCTCGAGCCGGGCTGTGATGGGCTGGTCTGCTGGGTGGAGTTCTGAGGAGAGGGAAGTCCAAAAGTGGAAAATGGTGGCGCCCGTGGAGTGAGGAGGGGTGGTCTGGCTTGTTGTGAGGCTCTGCCGAGGTGGTGGGCCAGGGCTAGAACCTGCCATGCCTCCCGACTGCCTCATGAACGGCTGTACACAGGGAGAGCAAGGAACAGCTCTGCCCCATGTGTGAGAGTTACTAAATTACGTAACTATACTAGTAATGATTACAGAATTTGTTCTTTTCTTTTCTGTTTTGAAGTTATCTTGCCTATAGTTTGATTGTTTGTTTGTCTTTGATTTTAGGCCACACCTGCGGATGCTTATGGGCTACTCTTGACTTTCTGGGAAATCACTTCTAACTGTGCTGGGGGATGGGATGGAGGTACTCAGGGATTCTAATGGATTACTGAAGATCAAACACGGATCTGCTGCTTGCAAGGCAAGTGCCTTACCATTTTACTGTTTCTGTGGCCCATGGTGATAATTTTATGCCAAGGTAACTACTCTGCATTTAACAGTATATTGAAATACTTAATACAGCCACAGAAAGGTATTAAAGAGTACCCTGAAGATCTAGCAATTAGCACTTAATTATTTTCAGTATAAGCCAGTTCATTTAGAATACTTTCTTAGTCGTTTTAGTTTGCTTAAACCATAAATGCTAGATAGCCATAATTTGTTAAAATTTTAACTCCAGGGGCTGGAGCAATAGCAGAGCAGAGCTGTTACTTTCCTCGCACACATGACATATAGGTTTGATCCTCAGCATCCCAAAGGATGCCACAAGTCTGGAAGGAAGTGATTCCTTAGTGCAGAACCAGAAGGCAACCCTGCTCACAGCTGGGTGTGGCCTCCAATACAAAAAAAAAAAGATATGCCCGGGAACAAAACAATTCCAATATGCATTCTCATTCCAAACAGTATCACTGGGCTAAATTTATTATGCTCTAAAACTCTAAAAATGGGTTATCCATATTCTCTGAAACACAAAATTTAGCTATTTACCCCCCCATATAGCATGCTCTGAGTAATCCAGTTAACCATATTAAGAATTAATTTATCCTGTGTAGTGACTCTAAATGCTCATTTATTTCTAAAAAATGGCTTGAGCTGGTTTACTTTGGTATGCTTAATTTTTATCATTAGTTAGTTATAATATTGATAATTGAGTTGCTTAGTTAAGGAACATGACAGATAACAAAAGCAAAAAACAATTTTAATTGTGTTTGTTTTAAATATGTTATGCTAAAAGATTAATTTATTCTATAACCTTGGCTGATATAGACAAGAAAGTAAAATCGGCTTGTTTTGCAGTGGATTTAACGGAAATGTTGAAAGTGAATTTAAACCTCATGATGGTCATAGACCATATTTTAATACCAGAAAATTGTGTGTCTCTAAATATGATATATATATTATATATAAAGAGTAAATATATGTATAAGAGAAGTTGGTAATATAGAAAAGTATGTGGTGATGTTTATGACCATTTGACATGCTTTACTAATTAGAACAGTTTCAATGCATATATAATAAACATGTAATTACAAAATTTATTCTTAAGATTTTCAAATAGCAATCACTTTAAAAATAAATTCAGAAGTTTATACAACTAAACTGATGAAGTATGCATCTAAAAAAATTGCCTCTACTTCTTTTCTATGGACAATTCCATATCTATAATGAGAATCAGAAGCATTATTTTTTGTTTTGATAGGGAAAAAGCAAAGATTTATTATCTGGTGAAGTGCCATTTTTGTTCATTATATTTTGAACAATGTAATCACTTTGTGAAAAGTTGCTTATATGCTCAACAATTAATATACTCAGAGTTTTGAGGAAGACAGTCCTAAACTAGTCTGCAATTACAACGATTGTTTGATTTTAAGAAAACAAAATGCTTTCATTTTATGATGATGTCAAGGAAGTACAGAAGGATAGCTTGTTCAGTTGAATACACAATATGCAAAATATTTCTGTTTTGAATACTGTTGACTTGTGGAAAAAGTAATAAATTTTGCAAATGCAGCTGTTCCCACAATTGTTTAAAACACAATATGGGGTACTGAAATTAAATCAAAGCATATGTCAAAAATAGTCAAATTATTTTTCTTCAGATGCAACTATTTTGTCCTTGGAGGAACAGTAATTACATACAGATAATTTAGCTTAATATTTCAATTAATTTAGCAAAAGAAAACGGGAAATTATTAACTAAGTGTATTTTCTGATAATAGGTAAAGATAAGAGCAAAATTACATATTTGTTCATCAATATACTTGCTAACAACATACCTTTTTTGTCCCTTGGCTATATTCTGGCTTAAAGAGATAAGTTGCATGAGTACATTCTGATCTTATTTCCGTCTAGCAGCACTAGTCAACATTTCTATATCAACAACACACAGAAAAGAGCTTTGACTTCAAAATAACAAATTAAAAATGATTGTCAATTTTGCAATGAACTGATGATATAAAAATGCCTTAAATAGATATGATTATTCAAGATGTAGAATTTAAAAAATATGTATATTTTCTTTTATTGTCCTGAAGGCCGTAAAGTCTTTGGGCAAATCTGTGAGCATTCTAGTAATATAAGTTTAGATACATGTGTTTAATATTGCCTGGGAAAACAAAATATATGTTGTTTTACATAATATCTTACTATTTTAGGAAACAAAAATACCTTCTAAATATGTAGTAGTTTGGAAAAGTGGAATAATTATGTTAATCCCCAAAGGATGATAATCAAATTAAGATGGTACTAAACAGGAATCAAAACTAATAAAAATAGAGATGGTTTTAGGCACTATATTTAAGAAATTTAATAAAATTAGGTGAAATCAGGAGGATGAATTCTGAAAAAGAATCTAAGTCTTTCATTCTTGTTTCTTCATTCTTGATATTTCACTCCTATTTTTACATTTAAATTTTCTCCTCCA
>JAJIBD010012878.1:0-17500 GCA_021461705.1 Cryptotis parvus | reverse complement strand
CCCGTAATTCTAGGGTGTCAATAGAGAGCTACAGATCCTGGTATACTTTATTTTATAAATGTATGAAGCAGAATACATAAAAGACAAATCACACACAGGAGAAGAGTTGCTCAGTCAAATCATGTTCCTTAGTAATGTCAGTTTTACCTTCAGTAGAGGAATGAAGGTAACCACTTTCCTGTATTTAATCATTCATCAACACATGCGTTACAACTCTACGGTAGGAGGGAAGAAGTTATTAATGTTAATGATAAACTAAAAGTATACTTCGCAACATGCCCCAAATGACCTTATTTTATAATGAAGATTCAATGAAAATCTTGTAGCTTTAGCTTCCATTTCCCCTCTAAATGGAATATTTATGTTATACCCAAGCTGTGTTTAGATTACATTTGCCACTCCACAGTCTTTTGCAAATTCCAGTGAATCTCCACATTTCTTTGCATCGTTCACTGATTGGACTGCAGTTCTTGCTGACTTCTGTTGATCCACATTATCAAGAATAAATTTCTGACTCTGTTTTGCACCGCATATATCATTTAACTAGATTTGCCTATGTGCAGTACCAGTAGTCCAGTAAAATCTGGGGCAAAACTAAACCAAACATATTCATTAACCTGCCATTAAAATTCGAGAAAACATGCAAATGTTTAAAATGAAAACATAGAAACAGAAGACACTGCTGATTCAGTTACACTAATTATGGTGGGTTTTATAATGTTCTGTAAAGTATGTAGAAAATAAGAGACAAGACTGCATACAGTTTGGACTCCAATCATTCTACTTATTTGCTGGAAAACCTCAATAGCATAAGAATCAGCAAAGTAATAACAGATTACAAAACATAATAAATATTATCTGTATAAGATGTAGGTGGCTCCACGTGAGGCGGGAAGGGCAGAGAGATGGATGGTCACTTTCTGCCCAGCTGCCTCTGCCGCCCGGGACCCACAGGGCAGGCTAAAGACTGATCAAAGGCAAGTCAGTCCTAGGACTTACCCAGGTTTCCTCGGGGTTCTTGTCTTCCTTGAAGAAAAAGAATTTTCAGGAGTATACTAGCAGTGAAGTAAAACAAACTTTATTATGGAGGTTTTAGGAAGGAGGCGGCAGAGAGAGAGAGAGAGAGAGAGAGAGAGAGAGAGAGAGAGAGAGAGAGAGAGAGAGAGTACACATCTCAAGAGGGGAGATGCGGGCTACACACGTGCTCAGCAGTAAATGTCCTTGGGCACCACATGTGCTGGGCCACATGAGCGCAAAGCAGCACATGGGCTCAGGCAGCGTATGTGCACTGTTCTTCGGTCAGGACGACTTTAGCGGTTTCTTCCCAAGCTGCTCCCATATGGGACTTCAACTTAGGTTAATGTCCGCTGCTAGGGCCATTGCCAAGGGGAGTAATTTTGAGAGTGGTCTTCTTGGAAAAAACTCTTCCTAGACCTGTTTCTGCTGGATCTTCAGTCCTGGAATGTAACAGGATTAAGGACTGGGCGCAGAAAGTGGATTCAGCTTCCTCAGGGTTTATTGCTAGTTAATGGGCCTTATCAAGTCTTGGTTCCTGGTTCCTAAAGGTGACTCTGGACAACCTTAGGGCAAGAATTCATTGCCATTTGGAGACCATATCTGCCTGTCTACATCATGTATTAACAGGATTTTGGGGATTCTTCTTCCCCTATACTAATTCTGACTAAGCATATGCGATTCATGATCTGTGTATATGGGGCTTACTCATGAGTCTGCCATTGACAGAGGCTTCACTTTGGGCTGATCTCATTTCTTAAAGTTTTATCACTTTGATGACATATGCTCTTAGTAAAATCAGAAGTTAAAAAAGTCATTTTACAACAGATTCATGAAAATGCAAAATAAAGGAAAAAGACATATGGTGTGGCTACTTTTTTTCCTTTCATTTTGCCTGTTAATGGCTTTATCCTCTAGGGCCTAATTTTAAAAAGTTGTTTAATAATATCTGAATTATCTTTCATATTGATAATTCTGAAACTCTAAAGCACCATAGTTTGGGTTCCATTAGTACTAAATTAACATGATATTTCACACCTTTACACAGGAATTCTATGTCTTTTTGTCAGCATGAAGAAATTACAGAAGTCAGACCTTATCCATGAACCCTTATGATATTCAAGGGGTGAAATATCTTGAAATATCTAGGTGGGTATTGTGAGCAGAGAGATAAGGAGCCAGATAATGAGCTATGGGAAATTATAAAGACAAGAAATTGTCTAGGTCTGAAGTACCCCAAAGCATGAAACCAATCCCTTTAAGATGCAAATTCTGAGCTCTTTGTAAATGGAGTTATAGTAAAATGTAAAGGTCAAGATAAGAATATGAAAGGACCATCAAGAGTCCACTGCTTTCTCTGTGACAACACTTAGATTGACTATTATGTATGCAGAGAATTATAGGCCAAAACAATTTGGATAAATTGCATATAACCTTTAGCCAAAAAGAAATTCTCTGAACTTTTCTCCACTT
Organism: Cryptotis parvus; assembly: GCA_021461705.1. Classification (NCBI taxonomy): domain Eukaryota; kingdom Metazoa; phylum Chordata; class Mammalia; order Eulipotyphla; family Soricidae; genus Cryptotis; species Cryptotis parvus. Next base: position 15,013 of record JAJIBD010012878.1, on the reverse strand, counting down.
TAAAAAGCCTGCGTGCTTTCATGAATCTCTTTCCTCTCTCTCTCTCACTCACTTTTGCTCTCTTTCTCTCTCTCTCTCTTTCTCTCTCAATCTCTGTCTTCATATTTCTCTAAAAGTATTTCACTTGGAGAAAAAGTCACAAGGCATGAAAGGCCTACAGTGTAACTAAAATGATAATGTAGTTGAGGTTTGAAAGATTATGGGAATTGCATACACTTTGCTTCAAGGTCTAGAAATGATGCAGAAATTTAATATGAAAGAAAACTTAAAAATCAAAAATTGAATCATGATTATGATTAATATTCATCAATTCATTTTTCCACCACAAATTAGAGAAATGTTTCCACTATTAAATAAAGTGGTGAGGTTTTAGTTTTGGCTTGCTTTTTCTTTGATTTACTAGCCCCTACCCCTCACCCCATAGTTGATATATTTCCTTTTAATCAAAATACCCTGTTATATAATAAGGTTACAACTAATATTAAGATAATATTATTCAATACATCTCTGATTCTATTCATAACTTTCATCACCCAGTGTAAAAACTGCTTCTGTTTTTATGGTTATATATACAAACAATTAAAGTAAAATCTATTTGCAGTATTTATATACCCCTGATATTGCTGATACCGTTAATTCACTTAAAGTTTCTGATAATGAACATGTTAACTAAATATGAGAAAGACAAACAAAAGTTCAGTTTTTACAATGCTAACAAAAATTACATGAGTATTATATTTTAGAGCATTAGGCATATATCCATGGCATTCCATCACACTTGAACAACAATTGACTGAGAGTTTCTTTTAAAAGTGTTAAAAGAATAGCAATAGTAGAACTCAAAACAACCAATTCCTGAGATATACTTAGTATGTCTTGAAAGAGTTGGCCACCCAATGGGTGACTGACTGGGGAGCCTCAGAACGCCGCACCTACCAAGGAAAACTCTGAGAGACCGGGTCCTATGCAAAAGCAGGGGTTTTATTAATAAGGCGAGGCATACTCGGGCCCATAGCATGACCCCAAGTGGTCAATGGCTAAAGCCCCGAGCCCCTTCCAGGGAGGATCTTTTAAGAGATAGTTCCCGCCACTACAGAAAAGCCCGTGCATAAACATCCAATAGATTTAAAATATTATATCAAGGTCTGTGCACAGGCAGCCAATCACTTTGTACCAAGTAACCATTTCCCACCAATCAGATCATTCTTAATACTTCTTTCTATGTTTGGTGCGGCTAGATACTGCGCGTGGGATCATGGGTCAGCAATGGCTATGTGTACGTGCAGGAATGCAATCCGGGCAATTCAGGCCAGATAGTAGGTTCTGGGCGGGGGTCTCATAACCTCTAACAGGAATTTGTTCTGGGCCTTTTGTAGATAACAAAAAGGTTACTTCAAGACGAAAAGGACACTCATGCCCTAAATTGGTAACTTTCCATGAGTAGGCCTGCCCTGGTTGGGAAAGGGGGTTTTCTGCCTTCTTTCAGTGTTTTCATTGTTAGGATGATCATTCTGATATACGAATCCACATCCAGAAGATCAACATAGAGAAATGTATATAAAATAGTTGAGGATATAAATTTATATATGACATGTTTTAAGAAGGAAGCATTGAATAGAATAGTTAAGGAAGGCAGAACGACATTTATAGGAATCTAAGAAGATAGAGGAATGTAGAAAATAGCATAGTAACCTTATTAAGCAGCGGCATGGACACCCACCACTAATTCTAGATTACATGATAAAATTTTGAAACAAAACTAGAATTTGCAACCTGGAGAGATGGTGTAGTGGTCAAGGCACTTGCTTTAACTTGCAGCTGCCCAGAGTTCAAACACCTGGAATCACATATTGTCCTCCAAGTGCTGTGAAAAGTTCACTTTGGAGGAGAGCCAGGAATAGACCCTGATGTTATCTCACACTTCCCCCAAAAAAGAAGGAATTTGCATTATCATATACCAGTGAAAATTTAAGTGAAGGGAAATGAATATTTTACATAATTGAGAATTATGCTATTAAAATATAATATCTACATAGTGTCCATGAGGGCCGCCATTTTCAACATCTGGAATCCACAGCTCATCAGAGCTCTACCCAATAGAAAAGCTAATCTCTCCCCCCATTGTGGTGCATCAGTAAATGCATGAGATGAGGGCCTACTACTGAGAGTATCCCACCCACATGGCAGAGCCTGGCAACCACGCATATCGTATTTTATATGCCAAAACAAGTAACAATTATAGACCTCATTCCCATGACCTGAAGGAATGGTCTGAGGCTCTTCGTGTTCCTGGAGCGGAAGCGGATGCCCTTGGGCTACACTAGTAATCAACAGGACATATGGAGATGTTACTGGTACCTGCTCTAGCAAATCGATGAACAATGGGAAGACAAGTGAAGTGTGATATATAGTGTCTAAAGATCAGTGAAGCCCCAAGATATTTAGAAATTGTTCATGGCTTTATACAAATCTCACATATTATAGTCTATTTTATATTTGAAATTAATGTACCCCAAAAAAGCAAGATCATTTCCTATGAACAATTAATATACCACAGAGATTAATATACCCAAATCACTTTCCTTGTATCACTTGTCTTCCCATTGTTCATCAATTTGCTTGTTAGGCTTGTTCGGCGCCAGTAACATGTCATTCTTTGGGAATGAGTTCCATTATTGTTACTGTTTTTGGCATGTCAAATACACTTTGCGTATGTAGTGTAGCTTGCCAGGCTCTGCTGTGACTCTGGGTTCATCCCAGTGGGCCAAATTTTTTCTATGTCAGACCATCATCCATCCAGGGCCCACAGGTCAGAGCCCTGGGTGTAGACAAGCCTGTCTCCTGTCTGCCACCTGCTGAAGCAGCCAGATACAGCCACCACACCTGCAACACCCGGAGGGGCAGATTTCAAGAAAAACATACCCAAATGTAATTGCAAAATTAAAGAGGAGAGAAACACAGCTATTATTGATTAAAAATAAAGTGAGTCCGTGGAGTCCCCATGTGACTTATGAAGTCACATGGGGACTCCACAGGACCCACTTATTTTTGAATGGGGAGGAGCTACCATAAGAAGGGAATCGGGCATTTCTCTCTATCCACCTCTGCTATGGGAACCTTGACTGGGGAAAACTAGAAATGTGAGTGTGTAAAACATCTTGCACTAAATGGAGTGAACAACAAAATATGATTATCAAATAAAAATTGATTCATTTTTAACTCAGCAATGACTAACAAACTTCTATAGTGAGATTATATAAAAGAATATCATGTTGAACTATTTATGTAAAGCTTTCGGGACAGTACTATTGTATTACATGGTACTATATTATAAAGTAAGCATATTGCATGAACAAATTATTGTGAATTTAAATTAATATACATAAATAAGTTGATTTTGAAGCAGTGATTAAAGAAATTTAAGTAATGAGATATTTTAATTATTTTCCTTTACTAGTCTCTAGTTTAAAAATAGTAATATTGTAGGGGTTGGCCACCCCATGGGGTGACTGACTGGGAGCCTAGGGAACGCCGCACCTACCAAGGAAAACTCTGAGAGACCAAGTCCTATGCAAAAGCAAGGGTTTTATTAATAAGCGAGTATACTCGGGCCCATAGCATGACCCCAAGCGGTCAGTGGCTAAGAGCCCCGAGCCCTTCCAGGGACGATCTTTTAAGGAATAATTCCCGCTACAGAAAAGCTCGCGCATAACTATCCAATAGGTTTAAAATATTACATTAAGGTCTGCGCGAGGCAGCCAATTACTCTGCACCAGGTAACCATCACCTACCAATCTGAGTGTGCCTACTACTTCTTTCCATATTTGGCATGGCATGGGCCCAGTCATCTACCATACCAAATACAGAGGGGGATATCAGATGCAACCTCTCGGGAATATTTGCCTTACAGCCCTCCCTGGAATTATTTGCTTAAGGCCCTTCCTGCTGTGCTTTTATCAAGCCATCATTTTATCAATTACTTTCGGTTGAGCCATTATTTTATCAGTTACCTCTGGCATTTTACCAGCTACCTTTGGTTCCTGTCTTTGTGTTCTGTGGTTGAGGGGCCATTCTTTCAATATCATGTGCTATACCTGTCATTTGATAATATCATTTAAGATATATGTAATAGTTATGTTATGATCTTATATTTTTTTTCATCTTGGGATCAGGAAATGAAAATGATATAAAGCATTACGTTTCTGTGTTCATGAATCTCAAATGTAATTCTTTTTTTTTTAAGTATTTTATTATACCACCGTGAGATATACAAATAAAAAGATATACAATTAAAAGTTCATGTTTGGGTTTTGGTCATACAGTGTTTCAGCACCCGTCCCTCCACCAGTGCCCATCTCCCACCACCAACATCCCCGGTTCCCTCCCCCCTTCCCCAGCCCTGCTCCATGGCAGGTTCTTTATTTCTTTCCCTTTCTCTCTCTTTCTCTTTTCCTTCCCTTCCAGACTATGGATTACAGAACATACATTAAAAAGGTTGTCATGTGTATCCTTTTGCCTCTATTTAATGCTCAGTTCTAGGTTGGCATTAGTACCCTCGCCTATTATTAGCACCCTGTTCCATTTTCTGTCTTACCTAAACTCTGACTCCCACACGTTTGTGATAATCTCCACCTTTGACAAGACCTCCTGATATATGTTTCACTTGACCTTGGATATTGGTATCATAATATGTACATATATATTTATGCCATGCAAATAAATGCAGTCATTCTGTATCTGTCTCTCTCCTTCTGGCTAATTTCGCTCAACATAATCTCCATGTCCATCCATTTATAGGCAAATTTTATAACTTCATTTTTTCCTAACAGCTGCATAGTATTCCATTGTGTAGATGTACCAAAGCTTCTTTATCCAGTCATCGATTTTCGGGCACTCTGGTTGCTTCCAGATTCTGGCTATTGTGAATAATGCTGCTATGAACATAAAAGTAGGGATGGTGTTTCCGCTGCGTATTTTTGGTTTCCCAGAGTAGATTCCCAGGAGTGGTATGGCTGGGTCAAATGGGAGTTCAATTTCTAGTCTTTGGAGGAAAGTCCATATTGTTTTCCAGAAAGGCTGTACCAGCCGGCATTCCCACCAACAATGGATGAGTGTCCCCTTTTCCCCACATCCATGCCAGCACTTGTTGTTCTTGCTCTTTTGAATATGTGCCAGTCTCTGTGGTGTAAAGTGGTATCTCATTGTTGTTTTGATTTGCATCTCTCTGATGATTAGTGATGATGAGCATTTTTTCATATGTTTTTTGGCCATTCGAATTTCTTCCTTGCTGAAGTTTCTGTTCATTTCTTCTCCCCATTTTTTGATGGGGTTGTTTGTTTTCTTCTTGTAAAGTTCTACCAGTGCCTGATATATCCTGGATATTAACCCCTTATCAGATGGGTATTGGGTGAATAATCTTTCCCATTCTGTGGACTGCTTTTGTATTTTATTCACTGTTTCTTTTGAGGTGCAGAAGCTTTTCAGTTTCATGTAGTCCCATATGTTTATCTTTTCTTCTAGTTGCTTTGTTAGTGATGTTTCACCTTAGAAGATGCCTATAGCTTCAATGTCGTGGAGGGTTTTTCCTATATTTTCTTCAATGTACTTTATGGATTCAAGTCTGATATTGAGATCTTTAGTCCATTTTGATCTGAGTTTTGTGCATGGTGTTAGACACAGGTCCAAATTCATTTTTTTACATGTTGCTGCCCAGTTTTCCCAACACCACTTGTTGAAGAGGCTTTCCTTACTCCATTTTAGACTCATTGCACCTTTATCAAAGATTAAATGATCGTGTGTTTGAGGTTGGGTGTCAGGATACTCAATTCTATTCCATAGGTCCACAGGTCTGTTTTTATTCCAATACCATGCTGTTTTAATTACTACTGCCTTGTAGTACAGTTGGAAGTTGGGAAAGGTGATGCCTCCCCATCTTCTTTTTCCCGAGGATTGCTTTAGCTATCCTTGGGAGTTTATCGTTCCATACAAATTTCAGGAGTGTTTGGTCAATTTCTTTGAAGAATGTCATCGGTATCCTTATAGGGAATGCATTGAATCTGTACAGAGCTCTAGGGAGTATTACCATTTTGACAATGTTGATTCTCCCCATCCATGAGCAGGGAATGTGTTTCCATTTCCTTGTGTCCTCTTTTATCTCTTGGAGCAGTGTCTTGTAGTTTTCTTTGTACAGGTCCTTTACATACTTGGGTAAGTTGATTCCTAGGTATTTGATTTTCTGTGGCACAATTGTGAATGGAATAGTTTCCTTAATATCCCTTTCTTCTGTTTCGTTATTTGTATATAGGAAAGCCACTGACTTTTGGGTGTTGATTTTGTATCCTGCCACTCTACTATATGCGTCTATTGTTTCTAGGAGTTTTTTGGTAGAGAGTTTAGGGTTCTCTAGGTATAATATCATGTCATCTGCAAATAATGATAGCTTGACTTCTTCCTTGCCTATCTGGATGCCCTTGATGTCCTTTTCTTCTCTGATTGCTATGGCAAGTACTTCCAGTACTATATTGAATAAAAGAGGTGAGAGGGGGGGCAACCTTCTCTTGTCCCTGATCTCAGGGGGAAGGCTTTCAACTTTTCCCCATTGAGAATGATGGTTGCTGTGGGCTTTTGGTAGATGGCTGTAACTATCTTGAGGAAAGTCCCTTCAATGCCCATTTTCTGGGGCGTTTTAATCATGAACGGGTGCTCGATCTTGTCAAATGCTTTTTCTGCGTCTATTGAAAGGATCATATGGTTTTTATTTTTTCTTTTATTGATATGATGTATTATGTTGATTGACTTGCGAATGTTGAACCATCCTTGCATTCCCGGATGAATCCAACTTGGTCATGATGTATAATCTTCTTGATGAGTCTTTGGATTCTGTTTGCTAGTATTTTGTTGAAGATCTTAGCATCCGTGTTCATCAGGGATATTGGTCTGTAGTTTTCTTTCTTTGTGTTGTCTCTCCCTGCTTTGGGTATCAGGGTGATATGTGCCTCGTAGAAGCTGTTTGGGAGTGTTTCTGTTTCTTCTATTTCCTGGAAGAGCTTGAAAAGGACTGGCAGTAGGTCCTCCTTAAAGGTTTGGTAGAGTTCACTAGGGAATCCGTCTGGACCTGGGCTTTTGTGTTTGGGCAGACTTTTAATTACTGTTTCTATTTCCTCGATGGTGATGGGTTTATTCAGGTATTGGAGGTCTTCTTGTTTCAGCCGTGGGAGGTTTTAGGACTTCAGGAATTGATCCATTTCTTCTAGATTCTCATGTTTCACAGCATACAGGCTCTCAAAGTAATCTCTGATGATCTTTTGGATTTCTGCGGTTTCTGTTGTGATGTCACACTTTTTTATTTCTGATTCTGTTTATTTGGGTTTTCTCTTTCCCTGTCCTTACAAGTCTTGCCAATGGTTTGTCAATCTTGTTTATTTTTTCAAAAAAACCAGCTCTTGGTTTCATTAATCTTTTTGGATTGTTTTTTGGTTTCCAACTCATTGATTTCCTCTCTAAGTTTTATTATTTCCTTTTTTTCTGCCTGGGTTGGGCTCCTTTTGTTGGTCTTTTTCTAATGTCTTCAGCTGTGTAGTCAGGTTATTTATGTGGGCCCTTTCTTGTTTCCTGATGAATGCTTGCAGGGCTATAAACTTCCCTCTTAACACGGCTTTTGCCGTGTCCCACAAGTTCTTATAATTGGTATCTTCATTTTCATTTATTTCCAGAAATCTTTGGATTTCCTGTTTGATTTCTTCTATGACCCATTTGTTGTTCAGCAGTGAGCTGTTCAGTTTCCAGGTGTTTGGTTTGACTCCCTTGTTTTTGTGCACGGTTAACTTCCATTTTCAGTGCATCATGGTCTGAAAAGATAGTTGACACAATTTTGATCTTTTTTAATTTTATTGAGGTATGCTTTGTGGCTCAGCATGTGGTCTATCTTGGAGAATGTTCCATGTGCACTAGAGAAAAATGTGTATTCAGCTTTTTTGGCATGAAAAGCCCTGTATATATCCACTAGCTCTCTTTCTTCCATTTCTTCCCTTCAGGTCCAATATTTCCTTGGTGAGTTTCAGTCTTGTTGATCTATCCATCGTTGATAGAGGCAGTGTTGAAGTCTCCAACTATTATTGTGCTACTGTCAATGTCTTTTTTGAGGTCTCTTAGCAGTTGTTTTATGTATTTTGCTGACCCCTCATTGGGTGCATCAAATGTAATTCTTAAATTTAAAAATAAATATTGATAAAACTAAATGTTTTAAAAACAGTGGTCTAAACATGTGATAATTAAAGTACTTGCACAGATAGTTTTAATATAATTTTTAAACATTGCTGTCTTTAAGTTACTGGTATATACCTAAATGACAATATTTGTAATGAAACAATGAATCATATAGAACTGATTTGTGCATATAGTGTATTATCCATAGGTGCATCTCACACACACACACACACACACACACACACAGGACATATGCACATAGAGACACCAGATAATATAGATAGCGGTTAAATTTGAAAAAAAAATCTAATGAACAAAAAGCACAAAAAAATGTTAATGCTATATTGTATATGTAATTTAGGGATAATTTCAGAGAAAGCATTCTGCAGCAATGTAGAAATTGCTATTTTAAAGAAAAAATAATAGAATATTTAAGTATAAAATAGATGTATGTCTATTTTTATTCTCTCTGTTACATTTTTCCCCATTGAACAATTTTTATTTTCAAAGGCCTTTGATCTTTAATAAGGATATCTCATATTTGTAGAGAATTGACTTTATAGGTATTTTTATTCAAACATATACAGGTTGAATGACTGCTTTTCTTCAAATCACTTTATGTGAAAAGCATTTGAGGCTCTGATAAAAGAAGTCAGTATGGCCTAACAAAGAACTGGGTTGGAAGCTGACAGGAAGTGGAGGAAAAGCGCAGCTTGAGAGGCTGGGCATAGAAAATGGCAAATCAAACATAGGAAGTTAGATACAAATCTAAAGCATATTTCGGATGTCTTTTCAACACGGATTATAGGGTTTGATGTCATGGGGAAAAGTCCTGTGTATTCAGGGAAGAAACACATTGGAGTCAAAACAGGAACTTTGGTTTTTGTTTGTTTTGGGGGTCACACCATGTTGTGCTCAGGAGCACTCCTGGTGGGCTCAGGGGTCGCATGGAATGGGGAGATCAAAACTTGGTTGGTCACGTATGGCAAGTGTCCTGCCCACTTACTATTTCTCTGGTCCCAGAAACTAGGTTTGAAATGTGTTTGTGAAAATTAGCAAAATGATTAATTCTCAATATAGGAGATGATTCCAGTGATTCCACCCCAAAAACCAATCAATTGGGAAAATGAAAATAGCAAAAACAGCAGAAACAATAACAAAATTTAAAGAAATCTAAGCAAAGTTTATTTTTAAGCTCATAAAAAGAAGAGAACTGTTATAATGGCACAGGCAATCAATCCAATTTGCAGTGGGGAAATTAAGGGAACAACAGAGGATTAGCAATTGTTTAGGATTGGTTTGAAGGTGTGGTTCAACTTTAAAACCCGATAGAATCATCCAAGAGCCTTGTTGTCTTTCACTCATTATCATCTTTATTCAGGATGTGAAGAACAGTTATCATTGTGCTGTGTCCCACCTGGGACTTTTTTAGAAATACTAAAAGTACACTCTGTTACTAGACTGTTTGTTCCAAAAAACAATATTCACCTTTACTCTTTTCTGCAATTTACTAATTACAAAAGAACTTTCTTTTCATGCAAATAAAAGATTTCTTCAGAGAATCTGTACTTAATAAAAAGGTCTCATTTTCATTTATCGGCATTTGTATTATTAGTCATTATTAGTCATTAGTTCTACATCTTTCTCTATGAATTCTTCATTCTTTCATCAAGTTTCTGGTCAGAGTGACAGGGCATACAATCCAACAGCCTATTAGACATTGGCTAGTTAAGTTGTGTGTGTGATAAGCTCTTCTAATTTTACAGATTTTATTCTGAACACTAAACTAGCTTTCCTATCTTACTTGTTGGTACTGTGTAAATATATTAGATTCTCTCTTGTTGTAGGTACAAGGGACTATTTCTCCAGGATTCATCTAGGTAAGCAATTTTGGTTAGCAAGTGTGGATAAATGTTCCAGTATATTTTCTAGTTTGTCTTATTTTTAGTTTGTGGATCTTCAAATATCTTGTAGTTACAAGAATGTACAGCAGCGACAGAACAGCAGGATTCTGTCAAATTTGCAAGTATTTATAATAAACAGACCCCATCTTCCTCTCCCAAATAATAAATACACATCCTCTTTGCTAAGTACAACTTTGTTTGTTCACTGTCAATGAAATTTGTGTTTTGATCTTGACAAAAGGAACTAACCCATATTGCCTTACATGTCTCATATTTATATTAATCAAGACATTAGAAACATCTAAGACACTTGAATGTTTTTTGTCCCTGCCCCAAACAAAAATGCTTCCAGTTGAATGTCCTATATCCTTCCATGAAGATACGAGCAATGCGTGTCTATATTAGCCCAAGTTCAACTTTTTTGAACCTTGATCACATTTTAAACAGATTTAGGTTTTTGGCAAAATTAACAACAAAATAAATTATTTTTGCAATGACTTAGCATATTTTCCCTCAGCAGCTTAATATCTGACAGATAATCCAAAGAAAATGATTATATGATGATGTCACTCTCTCTTTACTTCCTGTCTTATCTTGTATATAGGTTTCAATATCAGGCTACCTTGACATCTTCAATGCCTTCTTTGACTATAATATGCATTTGTAAATATTATATATTTTTATATATAAAATGGAGGCCCATGAGGGCCTCCATTTTTCCACATCCGGACTTCTCTCTCTTGTCAGAACTCCACCCAGCAGACCAGCCTATCACAGTCCGGCTCATCAAAATCCACCCTCTGCAGTCTTTTTTAATCCGGCCCAGGTATGCTGATCCAGAGACAGACATGGGGCAGAGCTGCTACTTTGCTCTCCCCTGTGCCCAGCCGCTCACAAGGAGCCCAGGAGAGATGGCGGGTTCTAGCCCTGGCCCGCCAGCCGAGCAGAGCCTTGCAACAAGCCAGACGACCCCCCCCACTCCATGAGGGCCTCCATTTTCCACATCCGGACTTCTCTCTCGTCAGAACTCCACCCAGCAGACCAGCCTATCACAGTCCGTTAGCGGCCGCGCTAGCGGCCGCACGGTTCATCATTAAATGCTGGACTTAGAGATGACTGCAAGAGTATGCTACCTGCACGGCAGAGCCTGGCAAGCTACCTGTGTTGTATTTGATATGCCAAATACCAGTAACAATTATAGACCTCATTCCGGAATGGATTGTGGCTCTTTATGTTCCTGGAGCAAGCAGATGCCCTGGGCTCTACTAGCATGAGACAGGACATATGGAGATGTTACTGGGGCCTGCTCGAGCAAATCGATGAACAACGGAAGACAGTGATACAGTGATACAGTGATATATTTTTATAAATTTAAATTATTATAGGGAAAATAGTTCAGTGTGAGAAATTCCATCATTGTCAATAATATATATTTTCCTTAAATTTTCCAGTCTATTTGTGTACGATTTTATCTTTACATAATTTATATGTGATAGTTAAACTAACAGTTGTTTTTGCATTTTTGTTTTTTGATATGGTCAGGTGGTCAGGGATTACTTATGACTTTGCTCAGGGATCTATGCTGGTGGGCTTTGAGGACCATTTAGGTTGCTTCTGGATCAAGTCTGAATCTCCCAGATGAGAAATGTACAGCACTTGCTATCTGATCTCTCCAGCCCAGGCAGTTAACTTTTATTATATGCTTGGATAACACTTTATTATGCACACCCCTACCTTACAGAATATTATTTTTAAATTCTTGCAATATAAACCAGTTGGAATCTACTTGCCAATCTTGAAAGCAAAAGTAGGAGCAATGCAGAATGAAGCAGGAGCTCTTAAAAGTCCCTAAGTGATCCTACTTAAAGACAAGTAAATGCTGAATGATTTAGAATCAAAAAATGGATTCTAATCTGACATGGCAGAGGATAACAATATATAGCACTCAAGTAAAGTCATTTCAGCTTCTTATAAATGGATTTGCTTCATGCATGTCAAATAATATTTTATTACTCAACACTACTAAGTTAAATTCAATCAGTTACCAAAGCTATATACTGTCAGGAAAAGAAACTGTTTGCCTCCAAAAAGAACAAAGTGCTGGAGGAAGATAAACTATGAAATCTAAACTACATTAAATAAGGGAATATTAAAAGCAACCTCGGATTTTGATTTATGACAACACTATGAACAAAATGAATGGTATTCCCTGTTAGGATTGATTTGAATTTGGGATTAAGAAGGCTGGGATCTGGGTGATAGTAGAGCAGGTAGGGAATGTGGACTTCCACACAGCAGTTTTGAGTTCAATCCCAGCATCCTATATGGTGTACCAAGCACGCCAGGAGTAACCCCTGAGTACAGAACGAGCAGTAAGCCCTGAGCATCTCTGGGTGTGATCCCCCAAAAAAAAAGAATAATTTCAAGTTGCAGCACGAAAATAAAGCTTGATGGGTTTCAAAGATAGAAAGGAAACCTAGCATTTTAACATTTAATGATAATACTATAGAGAAATAATATTTCAGCACTAAGCTAACACATCACTTTCATGTAATTGTTATCGGAATAATATGAAATAAACATATTAAATAACTGAAATGTACTTGTCCTCATCAACTCTTAAGAAAAATATCAATGACATGTTATTGGAAGTCATTTTTAAATATAGAGGAATTTCAAAGTGACAATTAGATAGATAGGTAGATAGATACAGAAATATTTATAGATAGATGGATGGAAGGATGGATGGATGGACAGATGGATGGATGGACGGACGGATGGAAAGAGAGATTAGTTTCGTGCTCATCTCTTCCTTTCCTCAATGTCTTTCCTTCTCTGTCCTTCTGCTCTAGTCTGGGTCCAAGGTTGATCTCATCAACACACAGACCCTGTCCCTGCTGGACTTTACTACCCTACATTTCCCATCCAGTTATTCTTATAGCAACCACAGATAGTGAGATCTGCAGCCTGTCTTTCCAGCTTACTTCACTCAACTTATTATCTTCCAATTCCAACTATGTGGCAGCAAATGGCATATTTTTTCTTTCCTTGAAGCTACACAGTATAGATATACTACATCTCCATAAGTCATCTTTCATTCAGCACCTAAGTTGATTCCATATAATAGATATTATACTAAGTACTTCACTAAATAATGGCATATATCTTTTTTGAATTAATCTTATTTTTTTTGATTTTTTGCCCTGGAAGTAGATGGCCCAAAGTGGAATTTCTGGGTTGTATAACAGCTAAAGTCTAAGTTTCACGAGAACTGCCATTTCTTTTTCCACAAGGATTGATCACCAGGCCAAATCTCACCAACAGTAGATGAGAATTGCATTATTTTTTACCACAGCCCAGCCAAAGTTCAATGTGATCAGATGTTTAGCTTTTTCATGAGAGTAATTTTAAAGATTAAGTTTTTATTATAGAATGTAATATATGTTCTAGATATGTTTCATTGCTTTCTTTTAAAACTTTTGGTTATTTTATTCTATTTATTTATTGCTTGTTTTTATTTTTCTTTTGTTATTATTTTATTTATTTTCTATTGGCAATATGGTCTGCAACAGTTTCAATATTGTTGTTTTCTATGTTACGCTAGATATTTTCTCTGTAGGTGGTCAGTTGGAGGTCCCCTACAGTATCAGGAATGAGCTCCCTTCACTTTATGGGATGGCGACAGGAGAAAAAAAAATCACAAATATATCACAGTTCCAAAAGGCTTTTACTTATCACTCACAATAAAACAATCTCTGCTACTACAACCTAAGGCATGTGATCTCCCAGGACTATGGCTGCGGATCGGATTACTCTGACCTTGTGCCCAGACCAAGATCTCTAACAAGGATGAACACCCCAAAATGGTCTCACCAAAATGGATCCTTCTTCTCCAAAACCACAGCTTTTCTTCCTCCAAACCCGCCAAAAGCAAAAGGCAGGTCCTTTGTTGGCCAGACTTTGCAAAGTCAAAAACCAGGACTTACATGTAGATCTCTAGGAAACCAAATCTAGACCAGGTTCATACAAATGCAAATGGCAGAGCCTCATCTGCCTTTGTTCTGTTTCTTACAATTCATGTAAGACTGAGATAAAAGACAATGAAATGATGATGATGGCGAGCAAAGTTAGGAGAAAAGATGAACTTATGCATGTTGATGTAATCTGGACGGAGTTAAGGACGTGAGCAGAATAGGAAGATAGTCATTAGTTTCTTGAGATGCAACTTAATGTATTTTGTTTCATGACATGCAAACAATATTTAGACACTGCTGTGTTCAGTATAATTTGTTCAAAGGAAGCTTCAATAAGGTTTCTACTTTGTACCAATCTTAGAAAATACTAAACACAAATTTCTCTTGACATTAAAGATCACGCTCTTCCCCCCCTTTTTCCTCTTTCTTTCTTTCTTTGTTCTGTTTTTTATTTTTTTTTTTTTATTTTCATTTTTATTTTTATTTATTTTTATTTTTCTGCGGCAGAACCTCACAACAAGCCAGACTACTCCCCCACCCACTCCATGGGTGCCGCCATTTTCCACATCCGACTTTCGCCCTCTTCAGAACTCCACACCCAACCACTTGCCCATCACAGTTGGCCTGGTCTTGCGCTGCCGCTATGCCACGCGGTTCATCAATAAATGCTTTATTTGGAGGTGTTTAAAAGAATATGCCTCCTGATGGCAAGCCTAGCAAGTGCTCAGCGTTGTATTTGACATGCCAAATGCCAATTATATTAGGTCATTCCTAAGACCTAATATAATGGTTTGAGGCTCTTTATGTTCCTGTAGTAAAGCCGATGCCCTTTGCTCTACTGGCATGAGACAGGACATATGGAGATATTACTGGTGCCCGCCTAGCAAATAGATGATTAACGGAAGATCGTGATCGTGAGATCGTGATTTT
>JAJIBD010012877.1:0-19805 GCA_021461705.1 Cryptotis parvus | reverse complement strand
TCTTTGCCGTTGGACTCATCAAGGAACAATTCCTCTATGGAATCTAAGGGACAAAGAGCATCTATCTTGTAGAGCTGTCATGCAGCTCAGCATTTTATTAAGCTTTCTGAACAGCATTTTATTAAGATTTCAGAATGCTATGACTTGTAACGTAAAGTTTGCCTGTAAGAAAATTCCAAGTTTTAAGTTAGTGATTCCAGAGTACATACCATTATCCTTTGTATCCTCAAGGAAGAACACATCTTCTTCCTACACAAAAGAAAAGACCAAGAGAATCTGAAACCAAGTGTACACACTTTAGAACTTATCTTTCTCTCATTGTGACATCAAGTAACCACATGAAAAGTGGACTGTAGTCAAGGAACCTAAGCAAGTGGAAATGACACTAGTTAAAGGATATTCCTCTTGGTGTATTTATACTAGAAGTAAAATATTTTAATCCACTGAGGAATATCTGCCTTAGAGCAGAAGAACCTCTAACTCATCATTTTTAACCATCTAGTTGTCCGTGGATAATGTCTTCTTTCATCAGTGGTCTTCCAACCTGGCCTGATGCATGCCACATAAATCTGGTGGGTCGTGAGCATATCAGCTGTTCACATACTCACAGCACACGTGATCAGTCTGGACTCTCATACCTGGCCTTTTTCCTGATAGCTAACGTGCATCTATCAGAGAGTGGAAACATTCTTTCTTTGCTGCATCCCTTGATCAGGCCACCACAACAATATTTTCATATGAATGCGTGTGCAAAGGAGAGATGTTCAGAGAACCTTTCTCTCTCAGACAGAAATGTGTGCTTACTTGCTGCTGAGATGCAGCTCCTTCATCTGAACTGGCTTGATCTTGAACTGGCTTCAGAGGAGGGGGCTACAGGAAAGAAAGCACATGTCACTCCGCAGGCATAGCTCTGCATTTCCTGACGCAGCTCCTCTTGACCTCTTTGAGGTAACTGTTTATGAGTGTGCTGGTGAAACTCAAGTAAACGCTGCACACCCATCTTCTTCATGAGAGGAAGGCAAAAAGGAGCAGAAAAGAAGATAGAAAGAGTCCTCTCTAGTTTGCTAGAGGAAACCTAACAGAATGCAGAGGAGAACTTACATTTTGTTGGTCGTGGTGACAAAACTGCAACTCCAGTCAGCGCTGTTGAGGGATGCTACTCTTCCCTTGACAGATGATTCAGACCCCTCTGATTCTGTCCATTCCCTGACTCTGTCCAATAGGTATACTACCTCTACAATTATTATCAGTTTGACAAGTTTTCCATATCTCATTTCATCTGATACACATTATTTAATGAGGCAGTTGTTCTCTTTTTTATCCAATGATCTACTGTTATTAAAAGTACCTCAGAGGGATGACATATTACTGAAATATAAAATAATACTTATCCAATATGCAATGTGTTCCCTTTTTTTCCTCCCTAAATGGCTCTTGTGTAAACTGAGCGGGTTGACCCGCCATGGTTGGAGCAGACACCCAGTAAATGATGGATGACAGAGGAAGGCATGGGCTGAACACCTGCTCTTGCTATGTGCTATACAAAATACTTAAATCACAGTCAATGGCACCAGGTTAGACATTGACAAGTTCTTTAATATCAGTATTAACAAGGAGAGTCCACTCAAGATCTAACGTGTCTAGTGTTTAGAGTGACCATCCTATCCAACATCACTAAAAAGTAGCAGTACTCACATTGCAGCTTTCAGTTATGCTTACCAAACAGAACTCAGCTAACAAGGAGATTGGTTTGAATTTCTATTGCTGACTTCCAATACGATTTCCTGGGTAAATGTTTGTAACTAAAATGCCAAATTCAGCTAAGCTCTATGACGATCTGAAGATCTCGCTATCATCCTGGACAGTTAGAAGATCATTTGAAGACATGCATTTCCATCAATGCTTTCAAAGTTTTGGGTCCAAGTTCCAGGTTTCCTACCAGTACCTTGGTCAGATTACTTTGTCAGTCTTCTATGTGCTACTGACTATCTAGAAGTTGCTCATGGGTTTTTTTTCTGGGTTCCCATATTCATGATTCTCCTTCTTTGAGCAAACAAACTCCTAATACATATTTTTTGACACAGTTTCTTTGTTAGGGAGTCCCAGAAACAATAGTGGTTTCTTTCTGTTTCAGCAAGGGCAAACATTGTATTTGTCCATTTGTAATGTATCCCTTTTCTAGATATGGTCACCATTGTTTACAAATTAAAGGTGTCAGAGTCAAAGAAAACAGAGACACTGTGATATTCTCAAGATAAAATTTGCCAACTATGTTCTGAAATATGCAAACATGTTAGCAGGTAACATGGAGCATAGAGAAGAGCTTAGCATCAACTTTCGCTAACAAGTTAAAAAAGAAAAGCCATTGACACAAAGGGGATTATACAAATTATCACTGTCTTCCCATTCATCATCAATTTGCACCAGCGGGCACCAGTAACATCTCCATATGTCCTGTCTCATGCAAGTAGAGCCCAAGGGCACCTGCTTGCTCCAGGAACATAAAGAGCCTCAAACCATTGCATCAGGTCATGGGAATGAGGTCTATAATTGTTACTGGTATCTGGCATATCACATACGACAAAGGTAGCTTGCCAGGCTCTGCCGTGCGGGTAATACAAATTATCAATCAATAAAAAATCATTGAAAAGTTAATACTATCACATTGATAACAAGTCATTCACCACAAATATTTAGAAAGTTGATCGAACCCTAGAAAGCTGCCCAAGAGCAGAGAGAATGCACACTTGAGGGTGTAAGGAAAACTTATACTTCAAATTTCATTAGAAGAAAAAAAATCGTTAAGTGCCTTTACCTCAAAAGAGTTAAAAACCCTCATTGAACAGAAAATGAACATTATTTTAAAAAGAAACTATAGGAAGGACAGAGATATAGTGGAAACTTTTCCTTGACTTTCTCATGAGGAAAAGTCTGAGCAAAGAGGAAAATTCCTATTCATGAAACTTTTGCCTCTGAGTTTTAATATACATTCTAAAAACTGCAGTTTAAGGTTGTGAGAAAACCCCTACATTTATTCTTACCAATCTCAGAAGATTCAGGATGGCCCACAAACTAAGGTCAGCTGGAAAAGTACATATGCCTTACCTAGATGCAACTCCAGAGTCGGATTGGTCTCAGAATACTGACCGGGTTTCTCCCGAGGTACCTGTATTTCCAGAGAAGAAACAACTGTGAGAAACATACCATACTGTGTCCTGTTTGCAGGACAGTCTTGTTCTTTTGACACCCAAGAAAATGAGTTGAGAAAACCATGTCAAGTCAAGACTTCTAAAGGAGCAAGAGGACATATTAGAGAACATACAAAAGAATGTTGGAAAATGGATCTCTTGATTGCATTGTGTCTGGCGAATTTAAAACTCTCATTTCTATGAAAAGAAGTTTCTGTTGGACAAAAATCCCTTAACACAGAAAACAAAGTATTGGAACCAGTTATCCTTTCCATCTTGACTCAACTACCCTTTGCTAAAATTCAATGGTTTGTGGATTTTCGTGTGAAGGGTTTGATGCTCTGCGTGTTTCTGGAGCAAGCAGGTGCCTTTGAGCTACACTAGCACGTGACAGGATTTATGGATATGTTACTGGTGCTCGCTCTAGCAAATGGATGAACAACGCGAAGACAAATGATACAAGTGATACAAGTGATACTTCTTTATCCACATATAAATTTTATCTAGTGTTTCTGACAGAGCATCAGTCATTCATATCTTCACTAAAATAAAATTATATACATTTTCAAGAAAATATAACACCTGTCTCTTATCTTCTTAAAAATCAAACTCAAATGTTGCTAAAGTATTTTTTCAAATATGATTTTATATTGGGGGTTAAAATATATAATATTAGGCACTTAGTAAATAAGTTGAGTTTCATCAGTAAATGCTTGAGATGAGAGCCTTTCTGAGAGTATACCACCTACACGGAGAGTCTGGCAAGCTACCCGTGTTTCATTTGATATGTCAAAAAACCAGTAACAATTATCGACCTCATTCCCATGACCTGAAAGAATGGTTTGAGGCTTTCCCTGTTCCTGGAGCAAGCAGATGCCCTTGCGGTACACTCGCTTGCAACAGGACGTATGGAAATGTTACTGGTGCCTGCTCAAGCAAATCGATAAACAACCGGAAGACAAGTGATAAAAGTGATACAAGTAAATAAGTTATGAAAAAAAATTTGCTTGTTTGTTTTAGTTTAAGGGTCCACCCAGCACCAGGGATCATTCCTGGCTGGACTTTGGAGACCTTGTGCAATGTCAAAGAAAATAGTTTAAGCTCATTAGAAATGGAATTTTACCAGGTCTACTCTACCAGCAATAGACTGATAGACCCAGCAGCAAGACGCCTGCCCTGCACAAAAGCCAACAAAGGTTTGAGATCTTTCACTGTAAATGGTCCTCAGCACTGCCGGGAACAATATTTCAGCACAGAGCAGGGCGTAAGCCAGGTGTGACCCAATCTCCATATGTTTTTTCAGTGGTTCAAAACATTAAAAAAGGCTAAGAAATCAAGTTTCTGTCTTAGAGAATGATGACTTACAAGATTCTGGGGACACTAATCTCCACTATATTCTGAAGATTCATAGACTGCGTCCATCACCACATGAACTGTAAGACAGACACATAGTTAAGGTGTGCAGCATGAGGATGCTCCTCCGGAATAACAGAGTCTTTTCCTAGGTTTAAACAAATATGTAGTGTGGAAGGTTAGATAGCAAATGTGGACTGAGCTACTGTGGAGACAGCTCTCAGACTTTCCTCATGCTGGAAAGAGAACTGAAAAAAAAAGGAGTGTGGAAAAGAAACAATCAAAAGTGAATGTCTGTGACTTTCTAGGAAAATACAACTTGATAGAAGAAATATTTAAGTCTCCCCAGGCAACGCGTTATATACCCACTACAATTGTACACCTTTTGTCCCTTGGTTATGGTGTAACTTTGCTTGAATACTTAATTGATGATTGAATTCTTATATATAATGTTCATCAGACATTCATAATCTGATGATCTATTTGCAAGATGATTACACCAGCATCACTACCATGACCTGATACAAATTAAGCTCTTTACACATCTCAGAATAAAGAATTATAGACAACCTCCATTTTTGCCATTGCAAACGCACTGATCTCAGGCATTGTAAATGATCTCCCAACATTTGAATTAAAAAAAAATTCAACATATTATTGAAGTTTTTTGAAACAGAATGAAACTATGCCATCATATACTGAACCAAGAATTCTATATATGGGTTCTGGATATGAGAGCAAAACATATATTCATCAAAATTATACATTTTCTAAATATATGTAAGTTTACACCTTTTACTTCATAGTGTGCATATATAATAATAATTTTTTGGACACTGCCCTGTGGGGGCCTGGATGGTTGATGGTGGATGATCTGTCATAGAAAAAGACTGGGCCCTCTGGGATGAACCCGAGCCACGGCAGAGCCTGGCAGGCTACCATGGTGTATTCGATATGCCAAAAACAGTAACAATAATGATCCTCTTTCCCAATGAATGGAGATATTACTGGCATCCACTCGAGCAAATTGATGAACAACTGGAGACAAGTGACAAGTGATTATATGTACACTGCCTAGAAAGAACACCCAGAAGTGAAAAATTTAAAGGTGTTAAGGTGCTTTTTCTGAAATTGGCTGACTCTGGATAAGTCAGAAACACTGGATACTTCCCCAAGAACTTCTTGTTGTGGCCCACCTTCCACCCCCACAAAGGACAGATAAAACACAAACACACAGCATTCCTATAAGTAAATCAAGGAATTTAAAGCAAATAAATAGGAGGAGTTGAACAATACTTTGAGTAATAAACAATCAGTATAAAAGCATTCACATTTTAAAATCAATATATGTCAGGCAACGTCGTTCCAATCATGTTTATCATTATGTTTTTTGGTTGGTTCCTTTGTTTGCTTGGGGGTTGACACTTGTCAGCCTAAGCTTGTTCTCTGTCCCCAGGTCTTCATGGGACTGGGCACTGTTTGTGGGGAAAGGATGATATGCTAAGAAAGATCTTTCCTGACTGATGCCAATTTTATGTGGAGTCTAATTGTAAGGGGAGTCTGACTCATAAAAAAGTCTTAAAAGATGACTTTAGGAGATGTTGGAAGAGTAACGAGAAAACGTGCTATAAAATCACAAGTTTTCATGGACAAAAAATATAAATGTTTAAATTAAAATTTCCATTAAATCTCTGGGGAAAGTTTACTTCAACAGCTTACATGATTTACATAAAATACGACATACATTATATATAATTTATACATATATTTATTATATTTTCTCCTAAGTAAGGATACTCCACAAGGAAACTAATAGTACCAAAATAGTCAAATCCTTGTTCCTGAGATTTGAAAAATAAAAAGACCAAAGAAAGAGAGAAATGGAAGGGTAAAGTAAGAAGAGGCAGACTGGAGTCAAATGGGAAATGTTCAGGGCCAAAACAGCTATGGAGTAGAGCTATGGAATATTCTTACATCCTAAGCAAAGAGATGTCTGTATTGAAGCATGGGACCCAAACTGATAAATTATGTTAAAATTCAGGTCTGCCAAGGAGGCATGCTTGGGATATAGAAAGAAACTTTGGGTCGGAGCAATAGCACAGTGGGTAGAGCTTTGCCTTGCACGTGGCTGATTTGGATTCTATCCCAGGCATCCGATATGGTCCCCCAACACCTCTAGGAGTAATTCCTGAGTGCAAAGCCAGAAGTAACCCCTGAACATTGCTGTGTATGACCCCAAATTGGCCCCTACAAAAAAAAAGAGACTTGGGAACGCTGGTAATGGGAAGTTGACTCTGAAGGTGGGTTTGGTGTTGAAAAACATTGTCTAAAAATTGAGGATGGAAACATTATTAAATCGCAGTGCCTAAATTGAAAAGAAAATATATGAGGAAGAGAAAGGACAAGGTACACTTCAAATGTCATTAAGAGGAGGTACATTAAGGGGTTTTACCACAAATGAAGTAAAGGTTCACAGAAGGTGCTATAACAACTATAAAAAAGACATTGGTTAAAAAATAATCACTGTATCACTGTCTTCCCGTTCATAACCGATTTGCTCGAGCGGGCACCAGTAACATCTCCATATGTCCTCTTTCATGCAAGTAGAGCCCAAGGGCACCTGCTTGCTCCAGGAGCATAAAGAGCCTCAAACCATTCCATCAGGTCATGGGAATGAGGTCTATAATTGTTACTGGATTTGGCATGTCAAATACGACGGTTAAAAAATAAGGACAGAATTATAGTGACAGCCTGGAAGAAGTGTCTGATCCAAGAGGAGAATTCATATTCTCACCCAAACTTTCCCTCTGCGGTTTAGCACATATTCTAAGAACCGCACTTTACATTTATTAGAAACCCGCATGTTTATCCCTACCACTCCCAGATTGAGAACGGCCCCAAAACAAAGGCCAGCAGTAAAACTCCTCATACTTATCTAGACGGCATCCTCAGAGTTGGAGTGGGGCTGGATACTTACCCCGCTGTGGCAGGGATAACTGCAATGCCAGAGAAGAAACAACTGTGAGAGTCAGACTATGTTGTGTCCTGTTTTTCTTTTCTCTTTGAGACCCAAGAAAATAAGCTGGAAAAGCTTAAGTTAAAGCTTCTAGGGGCCAGAGTGATAGCCCAGTGGGTAGGGCGTTTGCCTTACAAGTGGCTAGCCTGCCGCAGCCCGGGTTCGATCCTAGGCATCCCATATGGTCCCCTGAGCACCACCAGGAGTAATTCCTGAGTGCAGAGCCAGGAGTAACCCCTGGGCTTCGCTGGGTGTGACCAAAAAAAAAAAAGCTTCTACAGCAGCAAGGGAGCCTATACGGAGAAGGTACAAGCATTTCTTTGATAATGGATCTCTCAGCAGCACTGTGTTTGGCAAGTTTAAAATTCACATTTAAGTGAAAACACATTTCTGTTGAAGAAAATCCCAACACAGGAAACAAAGTAATGGCAGTAGTTGTAGTTTCCATCTAAAATCAGCTATCCTCTCCTAAAATTCTCCTTTCTCCATAAGTAAATGATAACTAAATTCAGCATTAGTTTTTCATATCTTCGCTAAAATAAAGACTGCTAGTATTTTGATATATCTTAGAATATTACTAAAACAATGGGACAAGTTTGATGTCTCTACTTGAAATTTTCTCCAAGAGGGGCCAAAGCAATAGCACAGTGGATAGGGCATTTGCCTTGCACAAGTTCGACCAGGGCTCCGTCCCCAGCTTCCCATATGGTCCCCTGAGCACCACCAGGAGTAATTCCTAGTGCAGAGAAAGAAGTAACCCCTGAGCATCACTGGGTGGGACGCAGAAAGAAAAATTTTTTTCTCTATGAAAAATCACACATCATTTTATATTTTATAACTAAGATTATTGAAATAATTTAATAACTAGGATTATTTACATAATTTAAGTCATAACATTAAAGAAAATGTAAGACCTGTGTCCTTAGCCATGCTTTATTTAACTCATATGTTGGTAAAATATTTTTTCAATATATCTCTTAGATTTGACATTAAACTATATATAAATTCAGCATTTAGCAAATCTCTTACGAAGGAAAAGTGTATTTTTTTGCTTTTTTGGGTCACACACCCAACAATGCTCATGGGTTCCTCCTGGGTCTTCACTGGGAATGACTCCTGGTAGTGCTCAGGGGACCATATGGAATACCAAGGATCTGTGCAGGGAATCGAACCCAGCTCGACTGCATGCAAGGTAAATGCCCTACCCGCTGTTCTATCACTCCGGCACCCAGGAAAAGTGTATATTTTTATTTTATATGGCAAGCAGTACTCAGTAATCATTTTTGTTAGGAATTCAGAGACCTTATTGATGCCATAGTAAATATTTTAAACTGATTAGAAGTGAATTTTAGCTGCAATAGAACTAGCAGAGTAAGCAAAGTGCCTATCTGTACACAGCCAACACAGATACAAACCTTTGCTGCTGATTTGGTTCCCTGAGCACTGAAAGGAGTGATATCTGGGTGCACATTTAAGAGTAAGTTGGATGGGGCCTAATCTTTCCATATCAGATATTTTTCAGTGGTCAAATATATAATAAGAAAAATATCAACTTTCTGTCTTAGAGTCTATGGACTTACCACTGGATTCTTGAATAGTTTGAAACCTCTGGCTCCTGAAATCTTGTTGTCATCATCCATCCCTGTTGTGGTAACAAAGACATAGAGTAAAGTAAGTATATGGGATCCTTCTCAGGAATGGCAGAGTATTGTTCTGGGTGTGAACAAGTACCAAAAGTGTGTAAAGTTGGTTAGCAGGTCTGTACTTAGTTGCTACTGAAGCAGTTTTCTGACGTTTCTCATATTGGAAAGACTGTAGAAAAGAAGAAATATTAAGAAAAAGAGTGTCTGTGGCTTTCAGTATAACACACAACTTGATACAATAGGAAATTTTGGAGTCCCTAGCAAGGACAAACTATATCTACTGCAATTGTACAGTTTTATGGCCCTTGGTTTTGGTATTCATTTTCTTGACTATTTAATGTATGATTCAATTCCTGGACCCAATGAAACATTCATATTATTATATACAGTCTTATGAACTACTTGAAAGATTATTAAAAGAGCACCACTACAAGATTCCAAGATGAATGAGCTCTGTACGCATCATAGAACAAAGACATGCAACAACGATAGAGAACCTTCATTTTGCCAAACCAGTGGTCTCAGGCATTGTGAATGTTTCCCAATATTTGAAACAAATAGTTTTAATAGTCAATTGAAGGGCATTGAATCAGCTTGAGAAATAGATACTCCTATGTTCTATAATGAATTCTATTTATGGGAGCAGGATATGACAGTAAAGTATACATATTACTAAATATGTGAAAGTGGTGGCAACTACCTTGAAAGAAAACTCTGAAGTGAAAAGTGAGATGAGCTTAAGAGATACAAAAAGGGGCTATGCTGTCTCCCTTGAATTTGGCATACTGGTTTGTTCTTCAGCACCACATAGTCTCCCGGAAATCCGTGGTGTAGCACTACACCCCCACAAAGGATAGTAGAAAAACAAACCCATAAGCTTTCTTAGCAGTGAGATAAAGCAAGTGTATTGGAGTAAAACAATCACTTGAGGACTGGTGAATTGGCAACAGCATTCACAACATCTTTTTTGGATCATTATAGTTTATGTAATATGGTTCCAATCATGGTAGCATTTATTGTTATGTAGTCCTCCTTCCATTGTTTTTGCTTTGGGACACGTTATTTTCGAATCCCTTACTCTGTCCTCAGGTCTCAGTATTGCGATTCTGGGGACCATGTTTGGTGCCAGAGATTGAACCTGGTAGTTGCAATCAGGGCAAGCAACTTAACCTCTACTATCTCCCCAGCCCAACATTTTCTGTTTTAATATAAACACTTAGTGCACCTCACCACCACCAATATACCAAAGACCCATCACCACTCTCCTTGTGTTACTTTTAGTCTACCTCTTTCTTCCCCATTCCTTAATTCCTCTGCTTCTGAAGATCTGTATCAGCCTACCTTTGATACAGCAAAATAAGTTTCCCATATCTGGGACACCAAAAATTTTGGATACGAATTATACACCTCTCCACCGAATTCAACTCCAACAGTGTGGCAATAGAATCTGGAATTTGAATCATTACACCAATATCCAAGGTCAAGTGAAGCATATATCGGGAGGTCTTCTCAAAGGTTGAAATTATCACAAACGTGTGGGAGTCAGAGTTTAGGTAAGACAGAAAATGGAACAGGGTGCTAATAATAGTCGAGGGTACTAATGCCAACCTAGAACTGAGCATTAAATAGAGGCAAAAGGATTCACATGACAACCTTTTAATGTATGTTCTGTACTCCATAGTCTGGAAGGGAAGGAAAAGAGAAAGAGAGAGAAAGGCAAAGAAATAAAGAACCTGCCATGGAGCAGGGCTGGGGAAGGGGAGGGAACCGGGGATGTTGTTGGTGGGAGATGGGCACAGGTGGAGGGACGGGTGCTGAAACACTGTATGACCAAAACCCAAACATGAACTTTTTAATTGAAAAAAAAAAAAATAAAAATAAAAAAATAAAATTAAAAAAAAAAAAAAACAAGGCCTCCACTTCTAGAGCGTTTGTTTTCCACACAGTCTCTAATGGTTTCTATTTATACAAGCATATGGTTTTTGGTCAATTGTAGTACCAAAAATATGGCCCGATTTTACCATTAGTAATTTTTCTTCAGATCACTAATAACATAAACACAGCTACATATAATGCTTATAACCCTAGAAATTGAACACTGCTTACTATTTATATTTGATCATTATTTGTGCTGAGCTCATATTAGAAAGCAATCAATTTCAGAGTTGGCGGTATTGCTTTTGAATGTTTTTATTATGACACTGATTTACAAAGGTACTCACTGTTAAGTTGAAGGTATGTAATATTTCAACACCAACATCATAAACTGTGTCAAATTCTCTCCACCCATTTCCCCCCCACATCTCAGTCTGCATCCTTAAGGCACATATTTAAGAGTGAATCCTGTGATTTCAGGTTTGCTGTTTCATGATTCACATATACAGATACAGTATCTCTCTACACTTCTGATGAGTCTGAGCCCCTTCCCTGACCCTACTGCCTTCTGTTGGCCCTTCTTACTCTCCACCCACCTCGATTTCTTACCAAAGACTAGGTGGAAATTTTCTCTATTTCTCCATTTACTTTCTTTTGGTAATAATCAGATTGAGCAATGTGGATAATGTCATTCATTTGTTGCTGTATAGTGGGTAAGTGTACTATCAGGACTTGCCTACATGGGACTCTTTTGTGGTTTATGTTGTCTTTAACATGATTACATAATACAGTGAGTAAGAAGTTGTGCTTGACTATTTCTTCTTTGGGGTAGGAGAATCAAAAAACAATAAAATAAGTCTATGAAACCGGAAGTTGAAGTTCAAATAAATACTTATTTGGCAAACCTTTCTCTAGATACATGAAAGAGAAAATGACATACCCCCAAATTATAGATTGCAGGAATGCCCACCCATGGAAGCCCGAGTCAGGGACACCGTGGGGGTCCCCAACAGTGCTGGTAAGTCAGTTCCCTTCTACCTTGGAAGCCGGTGGGGAATGGATGAAAACTCAGGAATCCGATGCAGTTTTAAAAAGGGCTTTACTCTCACAGGTTCCAATATACAATCCAAGAGCAGGGAAAACTTCCGGACTCCGGGTTCCTAGTTAGGCCCCAGCCATGTGTATGCCAAGATGGCTGCCACCACTTGTTGAGGCCCAACAGAGAGTGGAGAGGACGAGAAGCAAAATGCCATGGGAAGCTGAATTGCAAAAGGGGAAAAGAGAGAGCTTCTTTCTTCTTGCAGCTTATTTTATGGCTAGAAATTGGCCCAAACTCTCCCTGCTGGCCCATTCTGGGCTGAACTATCTAGAGATAAAAACAGGAAAATAGCTCTTTAGAAACGCAACTTCAAGAGACCTTCTGGCTGTTTACAAGGACCCAGAGCTAATACAAAGCCTCCCAGGTGTTCGACACTAATGACTGTTTCCCCTGCCTGATGGGCATAGGAACAAGATCACAGTCCTGAAAGTCTAAAACTCTTTTTCTTTGATCTCTCCTCACTCACTCCTCCCTTCACTAACTCCACACACACACACACACCACACCACACACCAAGTCCGCTAGGATATATATTTTACAAAAAAGTTTGGGAAAGAGAGCTCCAAGAGGTCCTGCACATTATTCACAAAACAATGAGGTGATAGAAAATTCTTCCTTCCCAGGGAAAACCACAAGGGACTTCCTCCCCAATCACCCCCCACTTGTCTTGTCCTGGGGCTGGAGGTCTGCCCAGAACCCTGGAATGCGGTTTTCTCCTTTCCTTATCTGGCAAACAATTATTTTAATAAAATTTATATTCATTTTGGATAAACACAGTAAGAGAGACAGTCATTTATCTAGACCCAGATGTAGATAGTACTTATAGTGTGACCATTCCTTCGGACATCTCACCATATATCCAAGACTATATATATCTGGTCAGGTTATTTTAGTCCTAATTCCCACAGGATCCTTTAAATCTATTGCTTATCTTTGGGTCAGAACAGAGTTTGTTCCATGACCTTGCTCTTAGCTTATAATACTGTTCAGGACATTTTGTCCATCCCATGTCTAGGTCAGAGAAGTTCACACCCGGCTTGCCCTGGGTCGATCTAGTCCAATGATGAGACCCTCCCTTTGGGGTGTAAGGACTGAGAATCAATCTAAGTGCAACTGAGGTTTTAAGATAAGAAATATGATGGATGCCCAAGAGTAATTAATTCAGACTTAATTAATTCTTATAGCACAAATGCATACTGGATCACATGGCCGCCCACCTACAAGATAGTCAGACTTCTTCGTCAAGACCCTGAACGAATGGTTTGAGGCTCTTCGTATTCCTGTAGCAACCAGATGCCATTGGGCTACACTGGCACATGATAGGGTCTAATGGAAATGTTACTAGAGTCTGCTCAAGCAAATGGATGAACAACGGGATGTCAAGTGATCAAGTGATCAACCACAAATGCATAGCCTTAACTATCTTCATGTGTCTATAAAAAATCCTTTGTTCTAGCATAAGCATATGTAAAGGTATATTTCAAGGACTCTCTGGGATGCCGCTGGGATCCCCGACAGTGTCAGGACAGAAATTCTCTTCTACATCCGAGAACGCCTGGGGAACAGATGAAAACTCACAAGTCCGGTGCAGTTCCAAAAAGGCTTTTAATAGTACAAAAGCTCTTCCACAGCAATCCAATATAATGAACAAACTCTAGCTCTAGTCCGAACTTAGACCATACAAAAGAGCCTAAGTCTCCCACAAAGAGAGAGGATCTCACCCGAGATGAGTCCTACCAGAAGATGGAGCAAAAGGCCAAAAAGGCAAAAGCAAAAGGCCAAGGAGCCAAAAGCCACAGGAACCAAAAAGCAAAAGCTGAGGAGCCAAAAGCTGCAGGGGCCTCAAGTCAGTCCCCTTATATATACCAAATTAATACAGGGAGGGTCCTGTCAACAAAGAACTCTAAACAGAGTGTAGTGCCACACCCTATTGCAGGTATAAACAAAGGTTATGCCAAGGATTAATCCCGGATTATCTCTTACTTAAAACAAAAGAGAGAGAGAGAGAGAGAGAGAGAGAGAGAGCTGATATAAAGTAATACACCTTAATTTCATGAGCTGCATGTAATCTAGATGGTACCCACAAGGTCCTTATTATTATCTGCACCAGGGTGATTCTGAGTATCTTGTTCTCGGTACTGAAAGGGTCACACTCTCCTGCCTAGAGCAAACTAGTATGATCCTTCCTATAGACTTCCTATAATCTCAAGGTAGCCAGGGTGGTAGTCTCTGGAGAAATTCTAACTGTCCCATGCTGGGTGCAGTGGGTATAAAGAGCAGCTGTGCCCAATTTAGAAAACATAGAAGTCTCAGTAGATGTATAAATCAGAAGCTATTCAATCAAGGTGACTTCTGCAACTGCCACACCCTCTAGCAGTTTTACATAGAAGAGAAGTCTCATTAGAATGAACCTTGGCTTAAATAGATTAAGCTGAGAGGTGGGTAAAGCAACAAAACTCCCAGAATATTTAAACCTGTCCTCCAACAAAGGATATTTCAATATGTAAAGAATATGTAAAGGTCCCTATAAAGATACCCATGATATTCTTCAAATAAATTGGCCATACACTCGGTGAAATTTGTATGGAACAATAAACCCCCAAGGATAGCTAAAGTGATCCTCAGGAAAAAAGAAAATGAGAGACATCACCGTTCCCAACTTCAAACTGTACTATAACGCAGTAGTAATTAAAACAGCATGGTATTGGAATAAAAACAGACCTGTGGACCTGTGGAATAG
The DNA here is from genome assembly GCA_021461705.1 of Cryptotis parvus. Taxonomy (NCBI): domain Eukaryota; kingdom Metazoa; phylum Chordata; class Mammalia; order Eulipotyphla; family Soricidae; genus Cryptotis; species Cryptotis parvus. The sequence goes on along the minus strand of JAJIBD010012877.1, from coordinate 4,891 downwards.
AATTGAGTATCCTGACACCCAACCTCAATCACAAGATCATTTAATCTTTGATAAAGTTGCAAAGAGTCCAAAATGGAGTAAGGAACTCTTCAACAAGTGGTGTTGGGAAAACTGGGCAGCGGCATGTAAAAAAATGAATTTGGACCTGTGTCTAACACCATGCACAAAAATCAGGTCAAAATGGATGAAAGATCTCAATATCAGACTTGAGTTCATAAAGTACATTGAAGAAAATATAGGAAAAACCCTCCATGACATTGAATCTAAAGGCATCTTCAAAGGTGAAATATCACTAACAAAGCAACTAGAAGAAAAGATAAACATATAAGACTACATGAAACAAAAAAGCTTCTGCACCTCCAAAGAAACACTGACTAAGATACAAAGGCAGTACACAGAATGGGAAAGAATATTCACCCAATACCCATCTGATAAGGGGTTAATATCCAGGATATATATCAGACACTGGTAGAACTTTACAAGAAGAAAACAAATAACCCCATCCAAAAAATGAGGAAAAGAAATGAACAGAAACTTCAACAATGAAGAAATTCAAATGGCCAAAAACCATGTGAAGAAATGCTCTTCATCACTAATCATCAGAGAGATGCAAATCAAAACAACAGTGAGCTATCGTTTTACACCACAGAGACTGGCACATATTCAAAAGAGCAAGGACAACAAGTGCTGGCATGGATGTGGGGAAAAGGGAACACTCATCCATTGTTGGTGGGAATGCCAGCTGGTACAGCCTTTCTGGAAAACAATACGGACATTCCTCCAAAGACTAGAAATTGAACTCCCCATTTGAGCCATCCATACCACTCCCGGGAATATACTCTGGGAAGCCAAAATTATGCAGCCGAAAAAACCATCCCTACTTTTATGTTCATAGCAGCATTATCCACAATAGCCATAATCTGTAAACAACCAGAGTGCCCGAGAAGCGATGACTGTATAAAAGAAGCTTTGGTACATCTACACAATAGAATACTATGCAGATGTTAGGAGAAATGAAGTTATAAAATTTGCCTATAAATGGATGGACATGGAGAACATCTCATTCCCATGACCTGATGGAATGGTTTGAGCCTCTTGATGTTCCTGGAGCAAGCAAGTGCCCGTGGGCTTTACTTTGCATGAGACAAGTCATATGGAGATGTTACTGATGCCCATCGAGCAAATCGGTGATGAACAGGAAGACAGCGATACAGTGATACAGTGATGGAGAAGATCATGTTGAGTGAAATTAGCCAGAAGGAGAGAGACAGATACAGAATGACTGCATTTATTTGCATGACATAAACATATATGTCCATATTATGATACCAATATCCAAGGTCAAGTGAAACATGGATCAGGAGGTCTTGTCAAAGGTGGAAAGTATCACAAATGTGTAGGAGTCAGAGGATAGATAAGACAGAAAATGGAACAGTGTGCTAATAATTGTCGAAAGTACTATTACCAACCTAGAACTGAGCATTAAATACAGGCAGAAAGATACACATGACAACCCTTTAACGTATGTTTTGTAATCCACAGTCTGGAAGGGAAGGGAAAGAGAAAGAGAGAGAAAGGCAAAGAGATAGAGAACATGCCATGGAGGCAGGCTGGGGGGAGGGGAGCGGAACCGGGATGTTGATGGTGGGAGATGGGCAACGGTGGAGGGACGGGTGCTGGAACACTGTATGACCGAAACCAGATATAAACTTTTTAATTGTATATCTTTTTAAAAAATTATTTATTTATTTATTTAATTATTTATTTTGCTTTTGGGGTCACACCCTGTGATGCTCAGGGGTACTACCCTGGCTCTGTACTCAGGAATCACTCCTGGCAGTGCTGGGGGGACCATATGGGATGCCAAGGATCGAATCCTGGCAGGCATGGGCCGGCCGCGTGCAAGGCAAACACCCTACCCGCTGGGCTATCGCTCTGGCCCCTAATTGTATAATCTTTTTATTTGCATATCTCACGGTGGTATAATAAAATCACTTGATCACTTGATCACTTGAATCCCGTTACTCATCGATTTGCTCGAGCGGGCGCCAGTAACATTTCCATTGGACCCTATCACGTGCCAATGTAGCCCAATGGCATCTGGTTGATTCAGGAATATGAAGAGCCTCAAACCGTTCCTTCAGGGTCTTAACAAGGAAGTATAATAATAGAGCCCCACAAAGCAATGAGAATATAGTGCCCGCATGGCAGAGCCTGGCAAGCTGTCCGATGCGTGTTCGATATGCCAAACCCAGTAACAAAAATGTTTATTTTCCTGACCCCGAAAGAGCCCTTAATAATAAAATACTTTTAAAAAATAAATAAATAGTAAACTTGGATCATTTGTGGCACCATATCTCTCTTGAGAAATGTTGAAAGGAGCAAAGCTCCATGTAAGACTCTGGTGAAGACAGAGTCATATATCTAAGAATAATTTGTAGTTGATGGTATTTGGAGATGTAGAGAGAACAACTGTGGAATTTGGATTTGTCAGTCCACTTAGGATACATATTCTGGAGAAGAAAATTATCTATCTTTTCTCTTCACTCTCTCTATCCCTCTTCTCCCTCTCTGATGCTACACATTGGCACATATATATATTTTAGAATAGCAATGAAGAAACTGAAGACGGGGAAGAGTGAAAAATAATGTTTAGGAAAAGGGAAGGAGAAGCAACAGTATTTACAACATGTAAATTTGTATCTAAATTTGTACCTAAATTTTCATCATTAAAATGTTGCCTAAATTTTGATGATTAAAATTTAGATAACATGGTTTCAATAGTGTTAACATTTATCATTGTATATTTGTTCTACCCTTATTTTTCATTTTGGGGTTAGCACTTGAAAGTCTAAGCCCTCTGGTGGACACAAAGGATATGTCACCCAAGAGCCAGTACTTTTGTTCCCAGAACCAGCCCACATACCTCAGAATCCCAGATTATATGCGAGATTCTTTGCACTGCAACTTAAATTTCTTTGCACATACATTTACTAGGTGCACAACTGACCCATGATGTGATTATTCTGTAGAGTATACAGGGTGAATAGTGTCAATTAATGTAGTCCACACTTTACTAGTTCACATTATGTAGTGGGATCTGCACTGGGTTTAACTAAAAGTGGGCTGGGACAAAGCAGAATTTTTTGCACTATCAGAAGCAAAGGATGTGGGCAAATAGTGTATGATCTATGAAGCACATCCTGAGTGAGTGGCTACAATGACCAGGACACCTGCCGTCATCATGCCTTTTGTGTTTTAACAACCTAGAAGCAGGCAATGTCTGATCTTCCTTCCTGAGTGAGGACACACAGATGGAGTCACAGGAGGTCTAATGTCATCAGGGACAAGGGTCTGTGGGGCCCGAAAATCTACTGACTGTACACAGTCATGTCCAGAAATCCCTGGCCTGTGAATGAGGGATTTGGACAGCTCTGACTTGGCATAGGTGTGAGCCCACCCATTGCCTGGGGACAGGAGAACCCCCAACAGTCTCTTGTGCAGAGCAGAGCAGTGAGCAGGTATCTGTGTCTTGCACATGAGTCTGTATCTCTGTAAAAGAAAATGAGTTTCCAAGATCCACAGCACAGTAATAGTGATCCTCATCTTCTTGCTGGGCCCAGAGATGAGCAGAATCCTGCAATGACGCGTCAGAGAAGCGGCTGGAGACCACGGAGCCTTGGTCCTTGTCTGAGTCCGAGAAGTGCTTTTGGGATACCAGGGAGGCTCCTGGGCTTCTGCTGGTACCGACTGAGCTACCAAGACAGAAGCTCCAGCTCAGGGTGCAGGGAACTCTGGCCGTTGTTCCAGGAGGTGTGGAAAGGGCGGGCGGCTGAGTCAGTGCAGGCTGGAGAGGGAACCTGCAAACACAGATTCATGAGGGTGATGGATATGGTGGAGCTGCTTGAGACTCAGAGCCAGAGTCAGACTCTATGAGGTTCTCGTTTATGTTACTATTAACTAAATGATCCTAGGGAAGAACACAGCAGAAATGTTACACAGGTCAAACTATTTGTTACTTTATGTTTTCCTTTTCTTTTTTTTAGTTAGGATGCTATATGCTGGTAATATCTTTCCAATCTTAAGGAAATGTTTTTTGTGTTTTTAGAGTCTTTATTCAGGGTTTATTTGTGTGCATGCTGTATTCATTGGGAGAGGAGGAGAACCCCTACAGTGCACAGCACTTACTCCACCTGAACTCAGCATCATTATTTGCAGTGCTTGAGGGACTGTAGCAGTGCTGGGGATCAGAACCGGACACCATCGGCAGGGCAGGTTCCTTACCAGCTCTGCTATCTCTTCAGTCTCTCTCTCCCTTTCTCTCTCCCCTTTTTCTCTCTCTCCCCCTTTCTCTATCTCCCCCTTTCTCTCTCTCTCTCTCACTCTCTCCTTTCACACTGTGGTTTTCTATACAGACACTGCAGGGTTATCATGTATATGCCTTTACCTACTTTCCACTCCTGCTCTAGCCCAGCAGCACATATTTCTTAATAAGAGCGGTCATTTGTGATCATTTTCGGTCATTTTCAACTGCCTTCACAGTTCCCTTTTCTCTTTTGAGATGTACTAATGTATTTCTGAGCAAAAGTAATGGAAGACCTTACATGGTAGTGCCAAATCCGTTTCCCCAGGGTGACTGCTGGGGCCTCAGGGAGCACAAAAACGTGAGAAAGGTGGAGTGGTGCCTAGAGTCACCCTGCTCTCATTTAGGAGCAAACACACAAACCAAATAGCAAATAGGACCTACAATCTAATTATCACAGTTTTCCTTCTGAATAATCTTGATGTCTGCATGAGCATGCATAAAAACTCTATTTCCAAAATTATTATTATTATTATTATCATTATAATTATTCAGAAAATAATCTGAACAAAGAGTAGCGTGAGCTGC
>JAJIBD010012876.1:0-42114 GCA_021461705.1 Cryptotis parvus | reverse complement strand
GGAGGACAGGAGGGCAGTGAGGAGCCCTGCCCAGGGCATACGCCAGCAGCAGAGCCTGCACTCACCGACACATAGTCCAGTTCATTGTAAGAGATGGCCTCTTCCACCAGATAGGGCTTCTCTGTGGCCCCTGAGAGAGGAGACGCCAATCCTATTATCCCCAGGGCCTCCTTCCTTCCCCTCCCCCACTGTCTGAGACCTAGCCCCCCAACCCCCAGGGAGACTCGCCCGTGACTGCGGAAGAACAGGGCAACTGTGGCAGGGAGTTCCCGAGACTCTGGAAGGAACCCCTTCTGTGAGGTGCATTTTCTTTTTTCTTTTCTGTTCTATTTTGGGCCATACCCAGCAAAGCTCAGGGCTTACTCCTGGCTCTGCTCTCAGGAATCACTCCTGGCGGGGTCCATATGGGACACTGGGGAATCGAACCTTGGCCAGCTGTGTGCCAGGCAAGCGCCTTCCCGCTGTACTATCACTCTGGTCCCTGAAGTGCGTTTTCATCAGCACACACCAGGCAGCCAAGCAAGACTCAGAAGGCAGAGGGAGTGAGGAAAGGGGGGGGTCAGACCATCTCATTCTCCATCTGCAGCTGCCCTGGCTAGCCTGGGGGCGGCAGGGACAGGACCTTTCCGGAGCAAGTAGACATAGCAGTCTGTGAGCAACACGTACAGCAGCTGCAGGTTGCCTTCCATGTGTCCTGTGCTCATCCGATCATCTGCGGGACCACACACAGAGAGGTCAGGCCCCGGGGCTTCTCGACCGGCCACCCGCCTCTGCCCTGCTCATTCACTCCAGAGTCCCTGGAACTTACTTTGAAGAGCTGTTCTTCGTTTTCCCCGAAACACGTGGATCATCAGCAGGAGTAAGTGATTGTTGTCTACCCTGTGAGAAGGACAAGGATGGGTAGGCTGGGTAGCAGGCTGAGGTAGGGGCAGGAAAGGTGATGCAGTCACAGCAAGGTGATACAGGCACTCTTGAGGTGAGGCGGGCACTCTGAGGTAATTCAAGTACACTGAGGTGATACAGGCACACTGAGGTGATGCAGGCACACTGAGGCGATACAGGCATTCTGAGGCGATGCAGACACATTGAGGTAAGGCAGGCACACTGAGGTAATTCAAGTACACTGAGGTGATACAGGCACACTGAGGGGATGCAGGCACAGTGAGGCAATATAGGCACTCTGAGATGAGACAGGCACACTGAGGGGATGCAGGCACACTGAGGCAATATAGGCACTCTGAGATGAGACAGGCACATTGAGGTGAGGCAGGCACTGAGGTAATGCAGACACTCTGAGGTGAAGCAGGCACGCTGAGGTAAAGCAGGCACTCTGAGGTGAAACTGTAAGGAAATACAGATACCAAGAAGCTAGGTGGGTCCAGAGAAGCTACACAGCCAGAGATGAAGTAGCTGGAGTAGCTCTCCCGACTCAAAACCAAAATGAGAGAAGGGAGGATCATGTCCCTTTCTAGCCCCTCAACGCTGGCTAGATCTTCTGGGAGCTGAGCTTAGTTTCCCAGCAGGACAGAAGCCCAGTGCCCCCGCCGCTTCAAGGACGGTTCATGTTGCTCATGGCAGCTGCATGGCCCCATCTTAACTCACCTGAACTCTGCTGTGTGGGTGGCCTCTGAGGGGCTCCCCCCCCCTCTTCCACCCCTGAGTCCTCCGCACTGCTCAGACAGGGACTGGGCTGCTCTCTCTTGAGCTGGCCGAGCACCTGCTGGGTGTCAGGTTCCAGGTCCAGCACAGGGCCCCCCCGCCTGGGGGCTGTGAGACGTCCAGTTCCTGGGTCTCTGGCTCTGGGACGGCCCCTGAGGCATCATCTAGGGAGGAGGTGGCTGTTGTGCTCCCGTTCCTGCCGCTCCTCCCTCTTCCTCTGGGCCAGTAGCCGCAGGGCTACCAGGAACATGCGGCGGTTGGCCAGGCCCTGCAGGGTCATGGTGGCCGCCACCTGCTGCAACAGTGCCTGGACTCTCGACGGTAAAGCGGTAGAAGTCCATTGGGGCTGGGAGCCCCTCACTAAAGTCGCAAGATGGCGGCCTCTCCGGGGGCATCCCCGGGAGAGCTGGTCCGAAGGGACTGGTCTGGTGGTTCAACTTGGGAGCCCCAGGTGCTGGGATCCAGCTGCCCATTGAGCTGTGCGATGACCTTACTCAGGGGCTGCCCCAGGCACTCCATGGACGTGTCCTTCATGGCAGGGATGAGCAGGCCCATCTGGCTGGGCGCCGAGTGCTCGCTGCTCTCAGCAGTGCTGCTGGGCCCTGCCCCCTCCTCCTGTGGGGATGCAGTTGGGGCGTCCATGGCTCCCCGCCCCACGCCTGGGCTTTCCCGCTGGCTGGCACCGCGTGTTGGCTGGAGGCGGAGGAGGGGTGAAGTGGGCTGGCTTCCTCATCCACTCTGATCTTCTTCTTTTGCCTGTCTTCTTCTTCTTGGTGACCCTGGGGCAGTGGTGGTGGGAGAGAATTCACATCGCCACAGCACTGGGGGAAACCAGATGGGCTGAGTGGAAAGAGGTGACCCTGGGTGTGGGACCTCTGGGCACAGCCAGCTAGCAGGGGTCTGGGCACTGCCTGCAGGCGGCAAGGAGGGAAGCTATGCCCAAGGCCACAGCACAGACACAGGGACCAGAGCAAGGCATGCAGGTGGTGTAAATCCTAGCGGAGGGGACCCTTGGAGCTGGTCGTGCTCTAGGGGGACACTGGCTGCTGCAAGGTGAGGCCAGTGGCCCTTCTACTCTGTCCTCCCAGCGTGTGGGCCCAGCGCCATCAGCTGACCCCACTTCTCATTAGGTATCATCAGGATGATTCAAGGAGTGACGTAGTCACAAGTTTCAGGGCATAAACTTCATTCTAAGCGGCTGGCGTGGTCCTGGCTCAGTAAGCCAAGGGGTCAAACCACTGTGGCCTGAGGCAGGGGGACACCCAGGCCCCAGTGGCTGGGGACTTATGCCTGTGGGCCAGCAAGCCTCCGGTGCGTTCAGGTGGACGGAGGGTTCTGGAGCCAGAGCCAGGGCTGTCAGGTTGCCAAGGAGGCTCTGGGTCAAGAGTTCCCCAAATCAGGGTTGGGCATTTGTCTGGCAAGTGGCCGACCCGGGTTCAATCCCGGCAGCCCATATGGTCCCTGAGCACCACCAGGAGTAGTTCCTGAGTGCAGAGCCAGGAGTAACCCCCTGAGCACCGTGGATGAGCCACCATCTGTGGCTCAAAACGGAAACCAAAACATGTTTCCCAATTTGGGCTGGACGAGCCCGTACAGGGGTTAAGGCACTTGCCTAGCATGCAGCTGGCCCCAGCGGGATCCCGGGCACTGTATGGGCCCTTCAGGCTTGCCAGGAGTGAGCCCCCGAGCACTGTCAGGTGTGTTTCAACCCATCTCTCTCTCTTTTTTTTTTTTTCTTTTTTGGGTCACACCCGGCGATGCTCAGGGGTTACTCCTGGCTCTGCACTCAGGAATCACTCCTGGCGGTGCTCGGGGGACCATATGGGATGCCGGGATCGAACCCGAGCTGGCATGGGCCGGCCGCATGCAAGGCAAACGCCCTACCCGCTGGGCTATCGCTCCGGTCCCTGTTTTTTTTTTTTTTTTTTTTTGCTTTTCAACCCCATCTCTTAACCCTCTCCAATAGCCTCCAACTGGTCATTCATCTCCCCCTTCCCTTCCATGCCCCTTTCCTTTCCTATGACAAAGGCACTTTTCTCCCCCATGGGCCCAACTAGCCTAGAGTCAGTACAAAGCTCAGACACTGCGCTGGCTTTTAGGGGTCCCCTGGGGGAAACGGGGTGGGGCAGGGAATCCCCTGGCCATCTGCTATCTTCCAGACCAGGGGCCCTGCGTCTCCTTTGCTCACCCCACTTCCCCCAGGACTTCTGCCCCTCACTCACCTGATGACTTCAAGCTCCGTACAGGTATCTGGTGGGCTGGGGGTGTGGGGCTCTGCCTTCTCCTGGGAGGCAGTGTGCACGGGGTGGTGTCCAAGGAGGGCACCGCATCTGCCTGGCCCCTCATTGAAGGGGTTGTAGCGCTGGGTGGGGCTCTTGGTGGAGGCCTTGCTGCTGGTCAGGTCCGAGGCAGCAGAGCGGGGACCGCTGGCGGTGTCTGTGAGGTCTCCATCTGGGGAAGGAGACAGGAGACAGCCTGTCAGAACGCACCCGGGAAGCAAAGGCCCCACGGCATGCCTATCTCAGGAGGGAGGGCAGCGAGGCCCTGCAGGAAAGGGTGGGAGCATGTGGTGTCAGTTCAGGAAAACCTGCTCAGTGGGGGTGGGGCACATGGTCCCAGCTCAGGAGCTGAGGCCTCAATCTTACAGGACAGGGCAACTGCGACTGGACAACACAGAGTGGGGCTGGCTCTCACGGCCGCTACCGAAGTCAGCAGGGAACAGTGGGGCTGGGGTCCCGGTGCCCAGGATAGGCAGGCTGTGGGCAGAGCCCAGCTCTCAGGCTACAGCCCGAGTCCTCGGTCAGAGGGTGGCAGAGGAGCACCCACAGCCCCGAGCAGAGGCCCCGAGTCAGCTCTGGAGGGTCCACTGAAGATGCAGACACAAAGGGGTGAGAGCAGGGGATGAGAACCGCGGACAGAGAAGGGGAGGAGTCAGAATGGAGCCGGAGGGTGAGAGGTGAGGAGGAGCTTAGCAGGCCCCTCGGCGGCTACTGCTGCCCCCAACATCCCGCCCCGCACCCTCCTAGGCACAGGGGTGCTGAGAGCTGCCCCATTTCATCCACTCTCTGAGTGCTTACGGGCCTCCCTGCCGCTTGGCCTCACCCAGGGCTCCACTCTGGGGAGAAAGCTGGGATGGGGGAAAGGGGGCACGAAGGTTGCTGCTCCTACAGTGGGGTCTGACTGCACCCCACTCTGCCAGCCAGTCACCAGAGGTCACCAGAATGGGGCCCCCATGGAAATGCACATGGGGTTCTTGCCCAGAGGTGAACCATCCGGAGAACCGAGGTCCAGCAGGTGGAACAGCCTGGGCACGGGCTAACAAGAGCCACGAAGAGGTGCCCGCTCTGCCATTAGCCTGCTCCACTGAACGCGCAGGCACGCACCTGCCCCGAGGGGAAGGGGGACACCAGGAGGTCTCGGCTTGAAGGGCCCTGCCTGCTGTTGAGTTCTCAGTGGATCCTGGAACCCGCTGGGCAGCTGCCTGTGGGCACTGGACCTCGTCTGTGTGCCAAGGGAAACTGCTTCAATGTAAGGATGATGAAGGGCTAAAGTTGAGCACCGCCAGGAGTAATTCCTGAGTGCAGAGCCAGGAGAAACCCCTGAGCATTGCCGGGTGTGACCCCCCAAAAAAAAAAAAAAAAAAAAAAGTCAACCCCCTGCTGCTCTGCCGAAGGAAACACGTGCTCTAGGGGACTTTCTGCTGAGGCCCTGGGACCCAGAGCCCTGGATATGCAGGTCCTCATGCAAGGAGAACCACAGGGCTGTGTCAGGGAAGGGGTCCCACCAGCCTGGAGAGTTGCCTCAATCACCACCCGAGGGCTGAGAGTCTGGAGCTGCCCCCCAGTCCTGCCTTCCTCCAGGACCACAGGTCAGCCATGAGTGAGCTCCGAACTCTTGGGTGTGACACGGGGCCATTCAGGACAGCGAGCGCCCTGCTGGAGAGACCCTCCAGGTGCCCTGCAGCCCAGAGTGGCCCGAGCAAGCAGTGCGACGGGTAGTGCGTCTCGGCCCCGGGAAGGCTGGGGCCTGCTGGTCAGAGACAGTGACAGACAGCAGAAGGGTTAGTGGTTAGACTCGAAGGTAAAGACCAATGCCCAGAATGTGCTGCAGGAGAGGCCAGGAGGATGGAGCTGCTCGGACAAAATTCTGGATGTCAGGAGGGCCTGAACTAAAATGGGGAGTGCCTCAATGCGGCCTCTGGGCCGAGAGACACCCTTATTTTCCCCAGTGATACCCCTCGTTCCCTCCCCTGGAGTATTTCACAGGACCTGGGAAGGGAGGCCCTGTCATTCACTCAGCAGAGGATCCAAGCGCAATTGTGACAGGTGAGCCTAGGGCAGAGCAAGTGGCTGGCACCTGAGCCCTCCAGCCTGGGTGCCAGCCCATGTGGATGGAAGTGGCCCACAGGGCAAGAAGGCCTTCCGCAGGGGGGTCTGGTCTGGCCTGAGCCTTCTCACAGCTCGCCTTATGCCCCGAGTAACCACGGAAAGGCGGCAACAGCTCCTGGTCTTCCTGAGCCGTATGACCCGAGCATCACTGCTGCCCAGCAGACGGGGTGGAATGGGTGAAAGATTTTATTCTAATCCACCTAAGACTTGAAGGGAGGCAGGGACGCAGTTCAGCACTAGAGCATTTGCCGTGCGTGCACGAGGCCCAGGATTCAATCCCCAGCACTAAAAAAAATATTTCCCCTTTTTTTTTTCATTTTTGGGTCACACCTGGCAATGCTCAGGGGTTACTTCTGGTTCTGCACTCAGGTATTACTCCTGGTGGTGCTCGGGAACTATATGGGATGCCGGGGACTGAACCCCCGGCCAGTTACATGCAAGGCAAACGCCCTACCTGCCGTACTATCACTTCTGCCCTGAAAAATTTTCAATTTAACATTTTTTTTAAGATGTCATGTGGACACTTCAAAGATAATGTCCACATAGAGGTTTCAGCTGTACAAGTTCTCTCACTCAGACCTTAATCTCTCAAAAGTAGCTGAGCAGGGCCACGGATGAACCTGGGTGTTGGGATGCATGCTCTCCCTACAAGGTCCTGAACTCCAAGCCCCGCACCAGAAAAACAAACAAAATCCCCGAGAGAAAGGGGCAAGAACAGCCACAGAAGCCTTGTATCTGCCCTGGCTTTGGCTGTTTCTGACACAGGAGTGCGCCCGACCTTACGGGGCTCCCACGGAGACAGAGCTTGCAGAAAAAGCCCTCCCTCGCTGGGTCAGACCCCCCCGGGCTCCACCAGCTGGCTGTTCCCTGCACCCACCCGGTAGCTTCATCTGGCTTCAGGGTGAGGAAGGGCGATCTGCGTCCTTGGAGCCCAGTTCCCTAGTGAGCCCCGCACAGGCCAAGGCAAGAGGCAGGTCCTGCTCTGCCGTGGGCTAAAGGTCGGGTTTCCCTAGCGCAGAACTCCATCTCCTAGAACGCCAAACTCAGCTTTATTGCGATCATTGACATGGTTATAAGTAACGAGCTGATTCTGAGTCATGCAGCAAGCTTGGCATGGGCGTTGCAAAACAGATAAAGAGGGTAACAGCAGACTCTGGCCCACCTTCCCAGTCTGTGCTGGGGACAGACGGCACTGCTGGAAACACATCTCCAAAATCATAATCTATAAAAACGAGGGACAAAACTGAAGATTAGAAACACAGACAATGGCAGGGCAAGGAGGGTACAGGGCAACAGGGTGGGGAGGGTGGGAAGAAAACAAGAGAAAAAAGAAATTAAACTTTCTCTATCTTCTCTTTCTCACTTCCTGACGTCCTAAGGGGAACTCAGCCCAGCTGCTGCTCTGCTGGGCCCTGGCCAAGAAGCCAGTGCTGGACTGGAAGAGCCTCCAGGGGGCACAAGTTTTGCCAGCCCAAACCTGGCCTGGCAGTGGAGAGCGGAGCAGAGAGCAGAGAGCAGGCCGCCTCGCACCTGAGCCTCCTCTCAGCACTCCTCTCCTGCCCCCCCCCCCCGCAGCTGCGACAGGGTGGACATGTGAGACAGCCTCTGCCCTTGAAGGCCAGGCTGCCCGTCATGGCCCTCACCAACTGAGCACCCTGGAGAGCTGCCATTCTGCCTTCTGCTGGTCCAATGAGGGGGCACAACGTCTTGCCAAAGCAAGTGTAAAAGCAGCTGCTCTCTCCCTGGGATCTGAGACCCACGGCACAAGCAGAAATGAAGAAGGAAGGTCAAGGGGCAACGCTGAGGAAGTTCTGGGGAGTCGAGGGGTGATTCTTGGGCTCAGACCCCCTTCTCTGGAGGTCACCAGGGAGGGAGAAGTGAAGAGCACTGGCTTCCCACCTGGGATGCAGTTCACTGATTTTAATTAATTTTTGGTTCTGAGGCCACACCCAGAGCTTACTCCTGGCTCTGCACCCGAGGATCACTCCTGGAGGGATCGCAGAACCATAAGGGGTGCCGGGCATCAAATCTGGGTCAGCCATGCACAAGGCCAGCGCCTTACCCGATGTTCCACTGCTCTGGCTCACGGAGTTCACTTGTAAGTGAACACGAAGGCGTAAGGTTTGAGAGAAACTGGGCTGACCTGGTAAGTGGCAGGACCCAGAGAGCCGGCGGCTCTTTCAGTCTTTGATGTACCGTCAGTTCTCACGCTCTGGCCAGCGCAGGAATCGGTGGGCTCAGCGAGAAGGGAAACAGCTTCCCTGACCTGCTTCTCTCGTCTCCTTCACCTTTTTGTGCCCTAGACTCTGTGGAAGGACAACTGCCCCCAGCAGGCAGCCCTCGCCCGAGCTCACACTGCTTTCCCAAATCTGCGTCCCAAATCTTATCCCTCCTTCCCCAAATCTGTGCCCTAAATCTGTGTCTTTTCCCAAATCTGTGTCCACCTGCGGCAGGAGCCATCTGAAAAATAAAAAGTCTCACATTCAGGGAATCCCAGTTTGGCTTCTCGTCCCTGGAAGCAGCTTTTCCACAGCAACTCTGCGGAAACGTAAGTCTGAGAAATGGGCGGCACTGTGGAACTCCAAATTTCCACCATTGAACTGAAGCAAGGCTGTCCCCAAGCCCGGCTCTAGCCGGGCTCCAGAACCAGCTGGCCAGCAGAGGCTGGACTCCTTGCTTCCCGAGCCACTTACCCTCACTAGATGGGGCAATTGCACTGTCATCCCACTCCAGGTTGGTGGAGGTGGCGGAGTTGAAGGAGTTGAGAGACAAGCTGTCCGAGCCATGGACGGAGCTGGGAAGGCGATCTTCAAAGTCCAGCAGGTACTGAGGTTTATAGTAGTCGGGCATGTAGGGGCCAAGTCTAAGTAAGGGGCATCCTAAGGAGAGGGAAGATGGCTGGAGAGAGCCCGGACACATGGTTTCCACACAGCCGCCTCTCTCAGCCCTTCCTCTCATGCAAGTTTGACTCTGGGAAATCAATGGGCTTCAGAGGGCTCAGCTCAGATATAAACTGGCAAAGAGCAAAGGCTGTTTGGTCATGGGCGTGAGGCAACAAGAATGACAAAACCCAACCTGCCTTCTGAGCCCCCAACCCCTCCTTTACTGTTAATCACTAATCCTCCCCTTGCTACTACTTTTGTTTTTCCTTTTCTTTCTTTCTTTGGGGGGAGAGGGAACACTTGGGTCACACCTAGCGATGCTCAGGGGTTACTCCTGGCTCTGCACTCAGGAACTACTCCTGGTGGTACTCAGGGGACTATACAGGATGCCAGGGATCGAACCCAGGTCAGCTGCATGCAAGGCAAACGCCCTCCACACTGCACTACCGCTTGGCCCCTGCTACTACTTTTCTGGAGCCAAGTTCCTTCTTTGGTCTGTGCTGCTGGGAGAGGGGCCAAGGAAGGTGATTCAGCGAGGAGTGGGCACTGCCTCTGTCCTGATGAGCCAAGGCCAAGGGCCGCTCTGGAACCAAGTTCTCGCTGGGCTCATAGCCAATTTATCAAGTGCCAAGAAGAACGAGGATGGGGGCCAGGAGCACAGAGCTGAGGGTACGGCCAGGATTCCCGGAGGCACAGAGATGCCTCTCTGTCCCCTAATCTGTCCTGTCCCAAACCTGAGCAGGAGCTTAAGTGCACAGACCCTAGGCAAGATCGCCCTCCCCGAGGTGAGGCAGAGAGGGGTCTCCTAACCAGCAGCCTGGCTTTGCTTTTTCTTTGTTTTTGTGTGTGTTTGAGGGGTTAGAGGGGGGGGAGCCACATATGGCAATGCTAAGGGGACCATATGGGATGCCAGGGTTTGGACCTGGGTTAGCAGTGTGCAAGGCAAGTGCCCTCCCCACTGTGCTATTGCTCTGGCCCCAAGGAGCCTGGCTTTCAATGAGCTCAAAGGCACCCTTGCGCTCGAGCCCAAAGCTCAGCCCCTAAACCTCCCACCCCTCGTGAACCAGGCTCTGCTCAGAAGTGGCACATCCGACACACTCCCAGAGAGGGACTCTGAGTGTCGTCGTCCCCAACCTCCAGGGCCCCAGTCCTGCTCCAACAGCGGGAGGCAGCAGTCTCACCAGATCCAGATCGAATCGAATGAACTCCAGCCCAGAGACCAAGGTCAGGAAGAGGGTCAGGTGATCATGGCTGCAGACCAGGGCGTTCCTGGGACACCAGAAGTCACCCTGGCAGGGCAGGTCTGGGTCTGGCCACCTATTCTGTCTACGAGCAGCAGGCCAGCTCTGCTGAAAGTGCCCCAGGTCCATCCCCATTCCCTCGAGATCTCCCAGCTGGCAGCAGCCCTGCCCGCCCCTTTGCAGCATGCCTGCTCTGGGTTAAAAGCCACATGGCCTCCTATTTACAGGCACGGGACCTGTCACTTAAAGGCTCCTCTGGCTCTGAGCAGCTGCTATAAATATGTGGTTTCAGTGTCGACCCCACCACAGTGCAGCATTCCTGAGGCCTAGGCAGAGGGTCAGGCAGGGCAGAGGATGCCTAGGGACCCCAGGATCACGGCATACGTTGCCCTCCTGCCAGCAAGGATTTACCGGCTCTAGTCGTCAGACAAGCGGTGCCAGGCAAGGCCTCTGATGGGGCACACATGGGGACGGGATATGACTTTTTAAATTTTTTTCCTGGTTTTGAGGCCACAATCAGAAACGCTCACGGGTTACTCCTGGCTCTGCAGTACTCAGGAAGTGCTTGGCGGAGGGGGCATAGGGACTGCTGGGGATCAAACCCACGTTGGTCATGTGCAAGGCAAATGCCCTACCCGGCCGAGTTGCTCCAGCCCCTGAATGTGACAACTCTTTGGGATGAGGCCCGAGGGGTACTCTGGGCTGTGCAGACACGCCCCTGGAGCACTCACTTGACGTAGTACTTGTGCAGCAGAGCCAGGTTCTCCTGGAACAACCGCAGGTAGCTCTCCAGAGAGTTCTCATTGAGGGCCAGGTAGAGCCAGGCCCGGCCTGCAAACAAAGGGGCAGGAGAATTGGAAGGCGGGCGCCTCTCAAGGTGCCGACAGCTCTGGCCAAGGAAGGAAGTAAAGAGGGACTGAGGGGCCCACGCGTGCCAATAGCCTCCTCTCTGCGAGTGCCAACCCCAAGGACAGCTCTGTTTCTCTCACCAGACCCTAGCCAGCAGCAGCCACACTGATGCGTGGGCTGACACTGATCCCAGCCAAACTCCTGGTATGCTGGGGGCCCAGCGAGAGCTTCTCCCCACGTCACGCTTTACTACACCCCACCCATGGGGCTCCCCTGCACCGTCAGACACCACCAGCAGTTATGAGGGCTCACGGCCTTTTATTTTATTTTATTTTATTTTTTTTTTTTGCTTTTTGGGTCACACCCAGCAATGCTCAGGGGTTACTCCTGGCTCTTTGCTCAGGAATTATTCCTGGCTCTTTGCTCAGGAATTATTCCTGGCAGTGCTCGGGAGACCATATGGGATGCCGGGATCGAACCTGGTCGGGCGCGTGCAAGGCAAATGCCTTACCCGCTGTGATATCGCCTCCGGCCCCACGCGCCCTTTAATACCCCTTTGCCAGTGGGTAGCTCCAGGTGATCGGCTGCCCGGGGCTGACCTGGAGGCCAGGGCTGAGCCCCAAGACACCCACAAGGAGGGGGAGAGCTGGTCCCTTCCCAGTGTGGGCCTGGTGCTACTCACTGCGCCCCAGGTTGGTGGCCACATGCTGCAGAAGCTCGATCTGCTTGACGGCCTCTTTCCGGTGAAGTGCACCACGAGCACCCAGTAGCCCGATGAGAGGTCCTGCAGTCTGAGAACACAAGACGGAGCTGCCAGGACCTACTCAGGCCCCGTGGGAAACTGCAGCTCGCTGGTTCACACCAGCCTTCGTGGTCCGGACGAGGAGTCCCAGCAGGACCCATAGGCGGCCACCAGACCAACTGCTCCTGTGGCTGACGCTTATTTTTGGGTGTTTGGGCCCCACCAGGCAATGTCAGGTCTTATTCCTGGTTCCGCACTCAGGGTCATTCCTGGCAGGGTTCGAGGGACCATATTGGGTGCGGGGATCAAACTCAGGGCAGCTGTGTGCAAGGAAGGGCCTTCCCCTCTGTACTACCTTCCTTGCCCCAGTCATGTCTGCTTGCTGAGATGATCTTCTAGGACAAGTACAGAGCCTGTAGGCCCCCTGAGTGAGACAGATCGTTTTCTGCCCAAGAAAGAAGACAGAAAAGGCCTCCAAAGGCAGGGCCCCTCTCTTGGGAGGCTGCCGGTATCCCCCTGCCACACTCTGGGGCGGCTCTCAGTCCCCCCCCGACACCAGCGCCCCTTACCCATACAGCAGGGCATGGTCCAGGTGCTCACACAGACGCTGCAAGACCTTGTCGTGGTTGCGGATGGCAGGGGTCTCATCCTCACACGCAGCAAAGTAGCTCTGCAACTGAAGGGGACAGCGACCCCACCAGCTTGATCACAGAGAGTCAAGAGAAAGGGCTACTGCAGCTGCAAAACCAAGGAAGCTGAGACACCCAGTCGGCCCGGGAAGACTCTGTGATGGCCCCACACCTCCTCTTAGCCCATATCCACTGCTTGTCCTGCTTGGCAGGGGTCAGGGGGCAAAGAACATGTCCTAAGGGTTCAGCCCCTAAGAAGCAGCCAGTACATGCTGTTCATGACCACCACCAGAGGGCAATAAGGGATCTGATCCATGAGTGATTCTCAAGGGATACCAGGTCTCAACCTAGTAGGGCCTCTTTAACTAAAGAACCCCCCGGCCAAGGGCTGGAGAGAGCACGGCGGAAGGGGTGCTGGCCTTGCATGTGCCCGACCTGGGTTTGATCCCCAACACTGCATACGATACCCTGAGCCCAGGAGTGATCCCCAACACTGCACATGATACCCTGAGCCCCAGCAGGAGTGATCATGGAGCACTGTCATGTGTGGTCCCCAAACCAAAACACACCCCAGCCCATTGTGGGCATGCCTTGCCCCACCCTGGAATTAGGCAGCTGGCGTTGCCCCTCGCTATGGACCCAGGCACCTGCTCTAAGGCCTCTTGCCAGAGGCTGACATGTGACAGTCGATTTGCCTGAGGAAACTGACAAGGCAAGCATGGGTCTGGTAGAAGCTAGGATCCTGTAACCTTGCATCTAGAAGGACACTGTTCCCAGGCTAAAAGACAGCTAAAAAGAGAGGTGTGTGTGTGTGTGTGGGGGGGCTGGAGTGATAGCACAGCGGGTAAGGTTCCTTGCATGTGGCAGACCTGGGTTCGATCCCTGGCATCCCATATGGTGCCCCAAGCACTGACAAGAGTAATTCCCGAGTGCAGAGCCAGGAGTAACTCCTGAGTACTGCTGGGTGTATCCCAAAAGCCAGAAAGGAAAACAAATTTTTTGGTAGCAGCAAAATGAACTGGAGCTGCAACCTGGGGTCAACCCTGCCTGCCCCCAGGACACGAGAGGTTGAGGGACATGAGGTCAATGCTAGCTGAGTGGAGTCACTCAGTCATCTGTGGCCACCGTTAAGAGGCACGGCACCTTCCCCACACAGCACCAGGAGAGAAGGCCTTCCCACTGCACACCAGGCCTGCTGGCTCCGCCTCTGCCCTTCCGGTGGCCAGACAGGCAGGGGGACACAAGGAGAGGGTGCCACCTTGCACCCGAGTCTCAGGTTTAAGCTCTGGGCACTGGACAAACCTGCTCAAGTGTTTTCTGGAAGCCGTGGGAGGGACAGCATAGCAGGCAGGGCACATCAACCACAGAAGCACGCGCTCTTGGCGAGGCGCCAGCCATTCAGCCCCCACAACAAAAATAGCCTCTCTTCCTCAGAGGCCAGAGAAAGCCCGGGCCGGCGGGTCCACTCTCCCCTCCTGAGAGGCCAGCAGAGTCCCAGGACCAATGGCTTCTAGCAACAAGAAAGAGCAATGAGACTGAATGCTGAAAGGGTGCGTGCGTGTGCGTGTGTGCACTCAGGCAAAGCAAGTACTTGACTGCTGAGTATCCCACTCCCCTCTTTTTAATGCTAAAATAGAAGTAGGAGCTGGAGCTGGAGCAGTAGCACAGCAGGTAGGGTATTTGCCTTGCATGTAGCAACCTGGTTCGATCCCCAGCATCCCATATGGTCCCCCCGAGTACCGCCAGGAGTAATTCCCAAGTGCAGAGCCAGGAGTAACCCCTTAGTATTGCTGGGTGGGACCCCAAAAAAAAGCAAACATAAATAAATAGATAGATAGACAGATAAATAAATAAACAAGTGAATGAATGAATGAATAAATAGAAGTAAATTTGCGGTGAGAGTCCTTTGGGGGCCACACTCAGAGGCTCTCAGGGGGGACAATGTGGTACCCAGAACCCAGACCCTCATGCAAGTCCTGTGCTCCGGCAAGCTTAAGACCTGAATCTCCAATGTCACAGCCAGGACCTAGCGTAACATCTTTATTAAGGGAAAACCTAAACCGAGGCACAATCATTTTCTTGATTATAAATTTTGCCATAATCGCTCAAAAACATGGCAAACCTTAAAGCTGTTATTATTCATTTACTCACCCATTCTGCACACCCCCTCCCCTCTGTTGTAGTCTCAACAACTGGGGCTCCCACACTTCCCCATGTGCTCACACAGCTGGCTGCAGTGTCCCAAGATCACATGCTCAGCCTGGTGGGGATCGGGGTAGAACTAAGGGCCTCGTGACTGCGTAAGGCAGCTTCCCACCAAGCCATCCCTGGCCTGATTTGTTTTTCTTTTTTTTTTTTTTTTATTTGCTTTTTGGGTCACACCCGCGATGCTCAGGGGTTACTCCTGGCTCTGCACTCAGGAATTACTCCTGGTGGTGCTCGGGGACCATATGGGATGCTGGGGATCGAACCCGGGCCGGCATGGGCCAGCCACGTGCAAGGCAAACGCCCTACCCGCTGGGCTATCACTCCGGCCCCTGATTTGTTTTTCATTTGTTCTTTCTTTCCTATTTACATTTTTTTTGGCAGGGGGTGTGGAGAACCAAGAAGTACTAAAGGCTTACTCCTGGCTCTATATTCAGGGATCACTCTTTTTTAATTTTTTTGCTTTTTGGGTCACACCCAGCAATGCTCAGGGGTTACTCCTGGCTCTGCACTCAGGAATTACTCCAGGTGGTGCTTGGGGGACTATAGGGGCTGCTGGGAATGGAACCCATGTCAGCCATATGCAAGGCAAACGTCCTACCCGCTGTGCTATCACTCCAGCCCCTCAAGGATCACTCCTGGTGGTGTTTTAACTGTATGAGGGTGCCAGGGATCAAACTAGGGTCAGCTGCATGTAAGTCAAGGGTCTTCCCTGCTGTGCTATCTCTTTAGACCTCTATTCAGTGACTTTTAAACAGAGAAGGTGGCTAGGAGTGACAGATTCTTCACTGTGATTTTCAGCTAAGTGATGGAGCCACAATTTCAATTTAGGTGTCTTCTTAGGACAAGATTCCTACAAATAATTGCTCTAAAAACATTTGCTTATCAGAAACATGTAAGCAAAATCAAAGTGTCCATAAAACTTAAATACCTCCTATTTTACCTGTTCCTTACTATCAAAAGCTTGATTTTGAAATTTGGATTTTCCCAAACTTTTTGTTTGTTTTGTTTGGTGGGGTCACACTCAGCAATGCTCAGGGGTTACTCCTGGCTCTGCATTCAGGAATCACTCCTGGTGGTACTGGGGGGACCATGTGGGATTGCAAGTGCCTAACCCCCTGCGCTATCGCTCTGGTCCCAAATTCTCCTGAACTTTTCATTAGCACAGACTTGGGCAGGGAAGAAAGTGAAATAGAATCATGTTCCCCAAACACTGCCAGGGGTAAGTCCTGAATGCAGACCCAGGAGTAACCTCTGAGCAGCGCCAGAGGTGACCCAAAAAGGAAAAATAAATAAACAAATAAATAAGTCATGGTCATTACCTCCAATTCTTTGAGACTGCATATAATGCAATGAACATCATGACTCCTGTGTGGGGGGTTTTCATACTAGAGTGCTTCAAGTGGACCTAAATAGCTGAAGATCATAAATATTTACTATTTGGATGGGTTCTTTGTCCTTCTGAAATACTGGATCTACTTATATTCCCACCATATGTGAGCATGCGTACACCCAACAACACTATATTTAGTCTAATTCTCCCCCTTTTTTCGGGTCATACCCAGCAATGCTCAGGGTTTATTCCTGGCTCAGGAATTACTCCTGAGGTGTCGGGGACCATATGGGATGCTGGCAGCGAACCTGGTCGGCCACATGTAAGGCAAACACCCTACCTGCTGTACTATCACTCCAGCCCCATATTAACTCTAATTCTTGCCAGTCCAAATAGTACCCCTGATTTTTTAAAGTAGTAACAGGGGGGCCGGAGCGATAGCCCAGCGGGTAGGCGCGCTTGCCTTGCTGGCCGGCCCATGCCGGCCAGGGTTCAATCCCCGGCATCCCATATGGTCCCCCGAGCACCGCCAGGAGTAATTCCTGAGTGCAGAGCCAGGGAGAAACCCCCTGAGCATCGCCGGGTGTGACCCAAAAAAAAATAATAAAGTAGTAACTATACTTATTCATTTTAGGTCTGGGGCAATGCCTGGAGGTGCTGGGAATCACTGCTGGCTCAGGGCTTGATCACCCCTGGTGGTGTTTGGGAGACCACTGGATGCCAGGGACTGAACCCAGGGCTCCTGCATACACAGCATGTTCCTCCAGTCCCTCGACCAATCTCCCTGGCCTGCCACATACTGTTAGAATCAAGTTTCATTACTGGGGCTAGAGAGGAAATCTCAAAAGTCTGAGTGCGTGCTCTGAGCAGCAGCCCTAGAGTAAACCACGCTCAGCCACTGGGAATCACCTCTCAACAAAGCAATCACAAATTTTCATCACAATTTCCGTTTGGATTTGCAGTAGAATTACACTGAATCCAGAGATTATGGGGCGCGGAGAAATAATGTGATATTTGAGTTTTCCTACTAGAGATGAGTTCCCTGTCTCCTTTACTCAGGTTTTTGTTTGTTTGCTTTTGTTTGGGGCCCACACCCGGCAAAGCTCAAGGGGTTGCTCATGGCACTGTGCTCACAAAATACTCGAGGCGGTGCTTGGGGGGACCATGGGATGCCTGGGATGGAACCCGGGCCGGCCAGGTGCAAGGCAAATGCCCTCTCTGCTGTACTATCGCCCGACCCTGGATGCTGAGGATTGAACCTGGTTCAGCACGTGCCAGGCCTGCTCGACCTGCTGTATTCCATCTCCAGCCACAGTTAAGGTCTATTTTTTACCCTTTGATGTTACTTTACATAGATCTTATACATTAATTTTCAGACAGATTGCATACATCCACATGGTATTGTAAGTTATGAAACAATCTGCAATCAGGAACCAATTTTTGTAAGCACATGTGGAGTTTGACCAGGCAAGAAGCAGAGGTTAGGGGCCGGGGCGATAGTCCAGTGGGTAGGGTGTTTGCCTTGCACGTGGCCGGCCCATGCCGGCCTGGGTTCGAGACCCGCATCCCATATGGTCCCCGATCACCGCCAGGAATAATTCCTGAGTGCAGAGCCAGGAGTAACACCTGAGCATCGCCGGGTGTGACCAAAAAAAAAAAAAAGAGAGAGAGAGAGAGAGAGAGAGAGAGAGAGAGAGAGAGAGAGAGAGAGAGAGAGAAGCAGAAGTCAGAAACTAGCTCTGTTACTGTGCTTCTGGGCACCTTTGGTAAGTCACTTAACTCTTGTTTTTTGTTGTTTGTTTTGCTTTTTGGGTCACACCTGACTCTGCACTCACCAATTACTCCTGGCAGTGCTCAGGGAACCATTTGGGATGCCAAGGATCAAAGCTGGGTTAGCAGGGTGCATGGCAAATACTCTACTGCTATACTATGGCTCTGGCCCCAAGTCACTTAATTTTTTTTTTTTTTTTTTTTTGCTTTTTGGGTCACACCCAGCAATGCTCAGGGGTTTCTCCTGGCTCTGCACTCAGAATCACTCTTGGCAGTGCTCGGGAACATATGGGATGTCGGGGATCGAACCTGGGCCAGCACAGGTCGGCCACGCACAAGGCAAATGCCCTACCCGCTGGGTTATCGCTCCGCCCAAGTCACTTAATTCTTGAAGTCTCACTTTTCATTATCTGTAAAATGGGTTATAAGGATTGTTTAGAGTTAAGCTATTTAAGACAGTGTTTACCAATTCCATGTGATCACTGAAAAAAAATTACTTTTCTTTTTGAGTCACACCCAGTAACACTCAGGGGTTTCTCCTGGCTCTTCACTCAGGAATTACTCTTGGCTGTGCTTGAGGGTGCTGGGGATTGAACCTGGTCGCCCGGAGCAAGGCAAACACCCTACCTGCTGTACTATTGCTCCAGTCCCTGATTACTGAAATTTAAATCAACATTAAACAAAATTAAAAAATTTATTTATCTACACATATCTCAAATGCCCTTTAACCACAGATGGTTGGTGGCTACTGACATAGAAAAAAAAATGTTACAGAATGAAAAATGTCTTCATCATCAAAAATCATCACTTGTGGCCAGAGTGATACAGAGGGGCAGAGTTCGATTCTCTGACCCAGGTTCGATTCTCAGCATTCCCATATGCTTAGGGGACCCTAAGCATCACCAGAAGTGATTCCTGAGTGCAGAGTCGGAAGTAAACCCTGAGCATCTCTGGGTGTAACCCAAAAAAGCCAACAATAACAACAACAACAACAACAAAAATCTCAACTTGGGCCGGAAAGAGAGTACAGTGGGTAGGTGCTTGCATTATACACAGCTGACCTGGGTTTGAACCCCAGTACCACAATATGGTCCTCTGAGTCCCACCAGAAGTAAGTCCTGAATACAGCTGGGTGGGACCCAAACACTAAAGGTAATAAAGTTCAACTTGATTGTGTTGAGATCAAATGATTACATGAAAAGCTTAGCCTAGATCCGTGTGCAACGAGTGCTCAAGGAAAAGTAGCCATGCTTAAGAATATGCACTCAGGGCCGCGGTAGAGGCGTTGCCTTGCGCGTGGCTGGCCTATGGCGGCCTGGGTTCACCCCGCATCCCATAGGTCCCGGCCGCCGGAGTAATTCCTGAGCAGAGCCAGGAGTAACCCTGGCCGCGGGTGTGCCCAAAAAAAAAGAATATGCACTCATATCTTAGACACACCAGCAGCAGCACTAGGCCAAATGTGAGGCAGGAGAAGAGACTCTGCTCTCAAGAGCTAATGTTCTGCTCACGGTGTACTGGCAGGTGGCTCTAAGCCTCCTCTCCTCACCACTGCCAAGATTCCCCATTATCTTGGAGGACAAGAAGATCCTGGTCAGTGCTATGACTGGACACGGTTGCAGAGAGAAGCAGAATAAGAATGGCTATGTGGGGGGGCGGGGTCAGTGCTATGACTGGACACGGTTGCAGAGAGAAGCAGAATAAGAGTGGCTATGTGGGGGGGGGGGGGGGCGGGGGGGTGGCAGAGCGATAGATAGCACAGCAGGGAGGGCATTTGCCTTGCATGCAGCTGACTTGGGTTCGAGTGCCAGCATTCCATATGGTCTCCCGAGCACTTCCAGGAGTAATTCCTGAGTGCAGATCCAGGAGTAACCCCTGCGCATCGCTTGGTGTAGCCCAAAAACCCAAAGAAAAAAATAGAAAAATGAAAGAAGAAAATCAGAGAAATGTAAGGGGAAAGAGAGATATGTGTTTGAGAGAGGGCACGGGCTAATCCACAGTGGGAAACGGTCGCAGAGCCATATTTTACAAGCAGGTCTTCTCATATAATCCAGGCTCAAGACCTCTGACTGAACAAGGTATATAAGTGTACCTTATCGTACTCCGCTCAACCCTCTTCTGGGTTGATTTGCCGTAGGAGAACAGAGACAGAAAAGCAGTGAGGCGTGCTGAGACAGGCTCAGCCTCACAGCAGCTCTGCTTCCTGGAAGACGAGCGAGCAGAAAGCCAGTGGGGCCTCTTGCAGTCAGTTTGCCTATTACTTTCTCTTTTCTCCCTCTTGGCACTTTCCCACTAGCGAGGACGTGTACTGTTTGATTAGTACAGCCACAGCTGATTCAGAAGGCGCTTTCCCGACTTCTGGGGAAAAAAAATCCTCCTCCTGATCAGACTGCTAAATATCTCTGAGTATTTCCTTGCTCTCCGTGCAGATTCGGGGAATAGGAGGAAAATTCCAGACTATGTATGTGTCTAGAACAGGTTTGCAAAATAATGGCTAATGGATCTACCTCCTGTTTTTGTAAATAAAGTTTTATTGAGCGGGCCAGAGACACAGTTCTGCAGGCAGGCAATTGCCCTGCATGCAGTCAACTTAGGTTCTACCTCTGGCACCACATATGGTCCCCTGAGAACCGACAGACATGATCGCTGGGTACAAAGATACGGAATAAGCCCCGGGCACCACCAGGTGTGGCCCTCCCTCACCCCAGAATGCTTGGCTGAGGAGCCTGGGAGAAGGCTCAAGGGTTCAGTGCTCAGACAGGAGGCCCCAGGTCAATCCCCAGCACCGCATGCTCCTCAAACACAAGCAGCTACTTTCTGCAGTATCTACAGCTGCTTCTGTGCTATGACTACAGAGATGAGCCGCTGCAGAGCCTATGTTGTCTGAAGAGCCTAAACATGGACTACTGGCCCTTTACAGGAAAAACTTTACTGACCTCTGGTCCAGAACCTTGAGCAGAGATGACGAGGGAATGCACATCCGTGACTGGGCAGAATCGTCTCTTGTTTTAGCTCAGTAATGGTCAGAGTCGTATAGTTCAAGATATGCTAAGCCCCTACGGTGTATGCATCAGATACTGTTCTGATACAGAAGTTCATAAAATGCTTGTAAAACTGGGGCCAAAGCCCAGTTGGGCTCGTACAGTGGGGGGGGGAGTTTTGTGGCTGACCTGAGTTCGATCCCTGGCATCCCAACGTCCTGAGCACTGCCAAGAGTGAGCCAGGAGTGACCCCCAGCATTGCTGGGTGTGGCCTAAACAAGAGCAACAACAAAAAAGACAGGAAAAGAGAGGTAGAGTGGGGCTGGGAAGACAGGGGCTAAGGCACTTGCCTTCCATGTGGAGATTCCGGCTCCAGGAGCGACCCCCTGAGCACTGAGCTGGGAGCTGTCTGGGCCAGGTGTGGTCCAAAGCACCCTCCTCTCCCCCACTGTCCCTCATGGAAGAAGAGGAAGAAGGGAGGGCAACAGGAAGGAGGGGGGATACCAGGGAGGGAGAAGGAGAGGGACACAAACACTCCTTTGACTCTTTCTGCCAAAAGGGTGGCAGGAAAAAAACGGGGTGGGGCGGGGCTCAGAGCCAAGCCCCGGAAGGAAAAATAGGATGGGAGGGGGTGGTCTACTGCCCCAGAATGCTTGATGGAGAAGCCTGGGAGATGGCTCAACTGCCCCCGGAGGGCAGGGAGCCAAGCGGGAGCCCAATCACACATGGGCCAGTGGGCTTTACAGTAGGAGGACAAAACAGTTTTCAGCAGAGGAAAAATTAAAAAATAAGTCAGGTCATCTGAGAATGGAGAGAGGGTGTTTGTTTTGTGTTTTGTTTTTTTTGAGAGGCCTTAACTCAGGCCTCCACGGTAAAGCCTGTCCCAGGCCCTCCCTGAGCTCGCTAACCTGCTCTTCCCTCCGGGCTTGTTTCCCTGGGCATACTCCAGCTCCGGGGCCAGCGTCAGCTGGGCTCCATTCTCCAGTCTCCTGCAGCCAGGAGGATTGTGCTCCCGGCCTTGTGCCCCAGCAAGATGGACCTTCACAAGACTGTCCCAGACCCCGCGGCTGCGAGGAAATGTGGGCGGCACATGTCTGTGGGCCAAGTAATGCCTGACTCAGAGCATTCTCACCAGGGTGAGTCTGCCCTGCTCCCAGAGACAGCCCAGCCTTCTCTGACCTGTCTCTCTTAAAGACACACAACCACAAAACAATGCCCAGCACTACAGTTGGGACTAGGAAACTGTCCAGCATTGGTCCCTGCTTGGTAACTCAAAGGAAGGTGTGAGAGGCCGGGAGATGGGTCTAAGGGCTCGAGTCGGAGGTGGGAGCCCCGAATTCAAGCCCCGCAGTAGATGGTCCCATAGTACCGCAGGAATGGACCCAGAGCACCACACTGACCCTGAGTGGCCCCTGACCACTGCTGGATGTGACGCAAAATTTTGTTTCTGTTGTTACGGCACACCTGGCAATGTTTACTCCTGGCTCTGTGTTCAGGGATCACTCCTGGCAATGCTTTAGGGACCACTGAGGGTGCCTGAGCTTGAACCAGGGCCAGTCACATGCAAAGCAAGAACCTTACCCACTGTACTATCATTCCAACCCCCAATTTCTTTTAAAAAAGGAAGATGTGAAAGACCAGGTGAAAACCTGATGGTTACAGGTTGATGAAGACCAAAGAGGGTGTGCTGCTGCCTCGCAGACGAATCTGAACTCTACCTCTAGCGGCCTACCCAGGCTACAGGCGCCTGGGCACGGTTCAAAGGCTCTGATGCTTAGCTCTACACAGTAAGCCTTTGTGGGATTCTCTCTCTCTCTCTCTCTCTCTCTCTCTGTCTCTCTCTGTCTCTGTCTCTGTCTCTGTCTCTCTCTCTCTCTCTCTCTCTCTCTCTCTCTCTCTCTCTCTCTCTCTCTTGTTTAACTCCTTTGGCCGGAATCTTTCTGGACCAAACCCAACAGTGCTCAGTGGCTACTTCTGGCTGTGGCTGGGAGTCAGTCCCAATGGGAGACCATGGGGTGCCATGGATGTAACCCTGGAATCTGGTTGTCTGCATACAAAGCGTGTGCTTCAGCCCTTGTTCCATCCAGCTGCCACCCAGTAAGACTCCAGGACGAGCACTTCCCAGAGGGTCTCAGTGCAAGCCACCAACTGCCGCCATTCCCAGGTGGGATAGATCCAAGAGGAGCTGCAGGAATACCCACAATGCACTCCTGGCTAGGAAAGCCGAAGGCCACGGGACAACTCCAGAGGGTGCAGGTGACAGAAGTTCTGGCACAGGCCCAGCCATCCAGGACGACCTCCTGGGCCCTCTCTCTGCCTACAAATGAGGTCCTGGCTACAGAAGCATTTACTAGCCTGTCAGCACATGAATTTCAATCATTCACCGAGGGGCCGGAGCAATAGCACAGCGGGTAGGGCGTTTGCCTTGCAAGTGGCCAACCCGGGTTGATCCCCGGCATCCCCTATGTTCCCCGAGCACTGCCAGGAGTAATTCCTGAGCACAGAGCCAGGAGTAACGCATTGGCGCCACTCAGAAAGAAAAAAGAATCATTCACGAACAGCCTCATGCCCCCACAACACCCTCAAGAGGGCCCAGGAGAAGCTACTTCCTCATGAAGTGACTTCAGAGGACTTTCTCTAGGACTGTGAAATCCTTCCACCTGCACCCAGCCTGGCCTCCATCCCAGGGCGGATTCTCTACAGAAGCACTGTAGGCCATGACTCCAGGTCTCTGAGTTGTGTAAGACAGGCTTCCTGACCTCACACCTTATTTAGATTTAGGAGACTGCCACCTGCGTGAGAGGATGGAGGAGCAGCCCTGGCCTTTCTCTTTAAATTCAAGAGCCAGGGACTGGAGCAATAGCCCAGCGGGTAGGGCGTTTGCCTTGCACACAGCCGGCCTCTGCCGGCCCGGGTTCAATCCTCGGCATCCCATATGGTCCCCCCGAGCACCTCCAGGAG
Source organism: Cryptotis parvus (assembly GCA_021461705.1). NCBI lineage: Eukaryota > Metazoa > Chordata > Mammalia > Eulipotyphla > Soricidae > Cryptotis > Cryptotis parvus. The sequence goes on along the minus strand of JAJIBD010012876.1, from coordinate 18,477 downwards.
TGATTCCTGAGTGCAGAGCCAGGAGTAACCCCTGAGCGCCGCCGGGTGTGACCCAAAAAAGCAAAAAAAAAAAAATCTATTTAATAAATTCAAGAGCCAGGGAGTGGCTAACGCAGGTGCAAACTGCAGGTACAAGACCAGGAGGGGCCTTTCCTGACAGAGTGGCTCTAACGAGACCCTCCAAGCTGCCAGCCTCTCCCCTGCGGATTCTAGATAACAAGGTCTGGGGGTCATGGGGTGGGGTGGGCTGCCTTAGGAAGGATAACTGTCCTCGAGGACCAAGGGGACAGCCTGCCCTTCAGAGAACAGAGCCCCACCGAGAACAGAATTCCCAGGGCAAGGCAGACAGTGCCCTGTCACTCTTCACAGGCCCGGGCCATCTGGGCGCACTGGCTCTGTGGCATGCCAAGAGAGACAGTCTCAGGGGTGCCTGCCCTCCAACGTCCTGCAGTCTGGGCAACTGGACAGCATTTGAATGTGTGCAACTATGGCCAGCACCAAGCTGTGCTCAGGGCTTACTCCTGGCTCTGCACTCAGAGATTGCTCCTGATAGGGTTCAGGGGGGCCATTTGAGGTGTCCGGGATTGATTCCTGGTTGGCACTGTGGAAGGCGAGCGTCCTGCCCACTGTACTATCACTCTAACCCTACCAGTCTAACTTTTAAAAGCAGGATTTGGGATCTGGGCGGCAGTTTGCCCTTCCTCCAGCGCAGCTGCTTTCTGCAGTTGGGTTTCCATCTCCTAGACCTGACTGGGCCTGTTCTAAACCTTCTGTCATCAGAACATACTGGTCTCCAGGGAGCCAGTAAGGTGGCTATTGTCCCCTGGGCAATGGGAGAGAACAGAGCTTGTCTGCTCTGTCTGTGCCCACAGGGACGTGCTGGGCAGAAACTCAGCACGTCAGGCACAGCAGTCGGGCCAGTTACACAGGCATGCCTCACGACCGCCAGCCGGCCTCTCCCCCATTGTTGGGATAGGTAGTTTTTTTTTTTTTTGTATTTAACATTTTATTATACCACCGTGAGATATACAATTACAACGTTGTTCACGCTTGGGGTTTCGGTCACATAGTGTTCCAGCACCCGCCCTCCACCAGTGCCCCTCAGCCACCACCCATGTCCCCAATTCCCTCCCCTCCCACATCCCGCCTAAATGGCAGGTTCTTTATCTCCCTCTCCTCTCCCTCTCTCTCTCCCCCTTCTCCCCACACATTGTGGGTTGCACTACAGGATAGGTAGTTTTTAATAGGGACCACACCCAGCACTACTTAGGGTGCAGCTCTAGCTTGGGCTACGGTGAGTTTGCACTCAGGGCCTCATACATGATGGGCATGCACTCTACCATGGTCTCCTCAGCCTTGAGAGCTGCAATTTTTTCTCCCTCTTCTTTCCTTTTTGGGTCCCCAAAGTGGTGCTAGGAAGCTTGGGGCCCCTGGACTCAATGCTGGGCCCTGAAGATGTGATGCTGCTTGAGCCCTGCCCTGCGGGGATACCAGGGCCACCCCAGCATGCTGAGATGGCACAGCGGGTAGGGTATTTGCCTTGCATGTGGCTGACCCAGTTCGATCCACAGATGGCATCCCATATGGTTCCCTAAGCACCGCCAGGACTAATTCCTTAGTGCAGAGCCAGGAGTTAACTCCTGAACTCACCAGTTTGGCCAAAAAACCCTCAAATGGCCCTGCTTCCGGGTCAGGCATGTGCTATACTATCTTTGCCTCTAGGAAGGAGACATTTTTCTCTCTGTAAATAAAAAAGTGAGAAACTGCACCTCCTCCCTTCCCCATATCCCCCTCCCCCACCTCCCCGTGCGCCCCATCAAGATCATCCCCTATAGTGCCTGTGTAGTAGCAGAGTTGGGAGACCAGATCCCTAGGCCTGTCCTGGTGGCACTGCTTTGGGGTTCCCCATCACCACAAGAAACGGGTGATCGGGGCCAGAGCTATAGCACAGCGAGTAGGGCGTTTGCCTTGCATGACCCAGGTTAGATCCCGGCATCCCATATGGTCCCCCGGCACCACCAGGAGTAATTCCTGAGTCAAGAGCCAGGAGTAACCCCTGAGCGTCTCCCGGTGTGACCCAAAAAAGAAAAAAAGAAAAATGGGTGACCTCTGGCACCCACAACTGGTGCAGCGCACTGAAGCTAAGGCTCACAATCCTCATGGTCATCACAACTGAAAAGCGACAAGAGGCAAGAGGAGAAAAAGCTAAATTTCTGGAGCCAAGCAGTGGCACAGGGGTCAGGGGTTCAGGGGTCATCAGTCTGATCCCCAGCAAGGCCCCCCCTCCAGCTCACCAAGTGCAGCCCCAGAGGTTCCCAGCACTGCTGGATGTGGGCCTGGGTGGTCCCTGATACCGCAGAGCCTAAACGGTGGCACATCCTGGCGCCCTAACATTTCACCGTCCGTGGGTGGGGGCCGGCCCGGCGCGAGAGTCCTCCCACACATACCTAAAATAATATAATCAAACCTATGGCCTGAGGTTCCACCCCACCTGGGCAGTACAATGACAATCAATTACAGTCCAGACTAGAGTATCCAGAAGTCAACTCTACCTAAGAACCAGTCAATCAGAACCGTATTTCAGAAGCCATCAGTCTGGTTTCTCAAAGGGGCACAGAAACTAGTCTTCAGCTAATGTTTCTGCCCAGGCTGGGCGGTCTCTGAGGGGGCCCAGTGTGGAGAGTTGCCATAAGTGGTATGTTGTTTGTTTACCATTGTTCCTTAAGCAAACGATGAAATCACTAGCTTCCGAACCACTCATTTCCCACCAATACACACACCTAATTAGACAGTTTTCTTTCCCCAGCACAAACCACTGCTCATTAGCCCTGTTCCCTGAGGAGCAGTCAGGCTCTGCTACTGGCAGCTCTGCTGAAATATGCTCCAAAGAACAAGGCTGAAAAGCAGGAGCTTGGATTATCCATGGATTTCACTTCTGGGTGATTTCTAGGACACTGCAACAGTTGTTGCTGTTGTTGTTTTGGCTTTCTGGGTCACACCTGGGATGCTCTCGGGAGGACCATATGGGATGCTGGGGATTGAACCCTGATTGACCACATGCAAGGCAAATGCCCTACCCGTTGTGCTATTGCTCTGGCCCTGCTCAAACAACTGTAGTGGAAGGGTGGAAAGGGTCCTGGTCTAGTTGGGCACAGCCCTGGGGTAATTTGACAAGTTTCCAAAGTAGTTCAACACTTTTCTCCCAGGTCCAATAACACATGGTGATTATTCGGTCTCTGAACGTGGCATATGGAAGGACCAAAGACCCCTTTCAAGCTTCATGGCGGGATGGAAAACATTAGGAGGCTCTGCCAAGAGGTTCCTGGACAAGCACCGAGTCCTACAAGGAAGGACACGCAGCACCCAGCAGCAGAAGCAGATTCTTTTCTACTGTGACGGAGTGGGAGCAGCTGGCAGTATTTCGCTGTTTTCTGAGAGCACTCCACACTCTACAGTGTGCGTGGCACTGGTAGGGAGAAAAACAGGGGGTTTTCAGAGCCCATTTTAGCTAGTCTTTCAAAGCCCGGGCCTTCGCTGCTTCTGTGACCATCTTTCACTTCCCTTTTCTGCTGCTGCACCTATATGACCCCATGAATGCTTCCCCAATCTAGAAAACTGCTCTGTTTCCAAGGAAAATGGCCTCTCATCACTATGTCACTCTGGCCCGTGCCAAACCAGCAGACACTTCCAGAGGAGGAAATGTAAGCAACAGACTAGGATGCGACTCAGGGGTTGGTCACTTCTTTTTTTTTTTTTGGGTCACACCCGCAATGCTCAGGGGTTTCTCCTGGCTCTGCACTCAAGGAACCACTCCTGGCGGTGCTCAGGGGACTATATGGGATGCCAGGGATCGAACCCAGGCCGGCATGGGCCGGCCCCGCTGCAAGGGCAAACGCCCTATCCGGCTGGGCTATCACTCCGGCCCCAGGAGTTGGACACTTGACTTGTATGTGTGAGGGCCTGGGTTCAGTCCTCAGCAGGAAAAAAATCACATAAAGGGAAGAAAATGCAAATATAGGGCCATAGAGACATAGTATAGGGGTTAAGGCGCTTGTGGCATGCAGTTAGCATAAATACATGGTTCCGGGGGACACTGCCAGGACTAATCCCTGAGCACCATGGGTGTGACCCCTCAAACAGAAAAGTAAATACAGATTTGAGAAGCATGACAAGAAGTCCCTGGATTACATTCCCATAATCATTGAAGGATACAGAGGCAGCTAGGCACAGGGCTAATCCATTGGGGTTTGTTTAATGTCTGTCTCCTCTTCCACAGCAGAAGCCCCTCAGGGGCTGGTGGCTTTTGTTTGTTGCTGAGTCCTAGTGACTAGGAGAGTGTTCAGGGTGGAATAGTCACCAACACGCATCTGTTAAATCAGGCGGTTTCACGGAGGCCTGGCCACAACCTGGGCTATGGGGGGTGGATTAGGGTATGACAGACATTAAAGATAAGAGTCAGGAAAAGTGTCCAACATTAGCTGTCTCCTAGAGCACAGTAACTGCGGTGGCTCTCTTCTCTAGCCCTCTTCCTCTCGTGGACTGAAGAAAGGTCACAATTCATCCTGCACAGTGCTGGGTCCACCCTGCGGAATCGGGAGGGGTGTGGGAGTAAACACAGCAGGGAGGTGCTGAATAAATGAACAAGGGTCTCTGATGTTCTGTGTCCCCTTCCTCTCAGCTGGATACAGACATGTCATTCAGCAACAGTCCATAAGGAACCTGGGGTGAAAATGTGAACAGAGGGGCCCGAGCGATAGCCCAGTGGATAGGGCGTTTGCCTTGCATGTGGCCGGCCCAAGCTGGCCTGGGTTCGATCCCCGGCATCCCATATGGTCCCCAAAGTCAGAGGAAATTCCTGAGGGCAGAGCCAGGAGAAACCCCTGAGCATTGCTGGGTGTGACCCAAAAAAGCAAAAAAAAAAAAAAAAAAAGTGAACAGAGAGGGCTGACCATGATGGACAAGAACAAGAGCTTGCAGACCTTTGGGATTCCATCTTTTTAATATTTTTATTTTGTTTTTGGGGGTCACACTTGGTGATGCTCAAGGGTTGCTCCTGACTCTGCACTCAGGAATTACTCCTGGCAACGCACGGGGCCCATATGGGATGCTGCGGCTGGAAGCCACATCAGCCGCATACAAAGCAAACACCCTCCCCCGCTGTACTATTGCTCCAGCCCCCTTGTGGATTCTAAATCTACATTAGTCCTTCCTTGTTCTCTCAAGTTACTGTGTTCCTTGGAACTCTATTAGTTCCAACTAAATGCAGTCAAGGGTGAAAAGGGGAGATTATAGGAAACTAATACTTCCTGTTGTACTTCCATGATGTTTATAAACACAAGAAAGATGAATTATAACTACCTGAGGCGGGGCTAGAGAGACAGTACAGCAAGGCACTAGCATCCCCAGCCCTTAATCATGGCCAGGTGTGGCCCCAAAACAAACAACAACAAAGATACCCGAAGCAGGGGGCAACACGTGTGCGGCAGAGCCAAGCACTCTGCTAGCGAAAGAGAGGAGATTCTTTCAGGAGCCTTGGGTAGCTCCAGCCAAATGCACTCGCCCCAGAAACTCCCTTAGTCTCCTGCTCAAAGGAGCATTTCTCATCCTGTGGAGAGCCTGGGAAACCTGCTTTGTTCATCGAGGCCTTGGAGCAAGCATTTTTATCCTGTGGAGAGCCTCCTTGCTTTCTTCGGACGGACGCGACACCGCCAGCTTCAGCAGCACAGGTCGCCATGATGGAGGATCTTGGTGCCCAGAGATGAGCACCAAAGCTGAAGATGGAAGCACCCCCAGTACCGATGCCAACATGCTCCTCATTCATATTCCTTTTGTTTTCTTTCTGGTGTTTGGGTCACGCCCAGTGATACTCGGGACTGACTCCTGGATCTGCACTCAGGGACTACTCCTTTTGGTGCTTGGGGACCATATGAGATGCTGGGGATCAAACCTGGGTCAGCTGTGTAAGGCAATTGCCCTATCTGCTGTGCTATAGCTCTTGCCCCTCTTTCACATTCTAAATGACATTAGAAATATATCATTTATTTCCCACATCAGATCACGTGCTGGGCCAGAGCGACAGGTCAATGGGCTGAAATCTTTGTTGGCAGGAAGCCTGGGGTTCTGCTCCTGGCACCACGTGGTTCCCTGAGCACGGCTGGGAACACTCCAAGCACTAAGCTAGTCGCTGAGCACCATCAGCAATGGGCCCCAACCCAACAAACATGTCTTCAACACTCTACCCCTTATTCAACATTTTTGTCAACAAATAGATTTTCAATTTTGCCGGAATTTGTTTTCACAGGGAGCTTCAGCACAATTTTATTTTTTAATATTTGTCAGTTTCTTTTAGGTCAGCCCCCCACAAGGACTATTTTTTTGTAGGCCACAAGTCTAAATTATCATATAAGTTCATTTGGATTCTGAGCTCACTTATTATTTGAATCAAATACCAAGATTTAAGGGATATGAAGATTCAACTCAGGTCTTGTGCCTGCTAAGCATGTGCCCTGTCACTGCCCCCCCCCCCCGGGTCTGGGCCAAGCTCTATTATCCCAAATTGCTTGAAAGCAATTTTTTTTTGTCACACCTGATGATGCTCAGGGGTTACCCCCTGGCTCTGCACTCAGGAAATACTCCTAGCGGTACTTGAGGGACCATATGGGATGCCGGGATGGAACCCACATCGTCTGCTTGCAAAAGCAAACGCCCTACCCTCCAGCTGAATTTTTGAAGGTGGCCAGAGAGAGACCTCCAGCACTGTTTGATCAAGAACTCTAAAAAGCTAAGGTGACTGAAGCGTGGCTAGAGAGAGATGGCTGGAACCCACTGAGATGGAACAGGGCGTCTGCTGCTGCCAGATGGTGACCTGAATCTAACATCTAACAGGTCTAAGGGCACAGGGGAGTCTCAGCCTGGCACTCTGGTCATCTGGATGGGCCTCATCCCAGAGCCAACCCATGCAGAGCGGGACCAGGGCATTCTGGGATGGGACAGATCGGATCACAGTGCCATGAGATTTCAAAGAGAAACCGCTGACAATGGAGAAACATTTCATAAAAGGAGAACCATATCTTTTTTTTCCTGCCTTTTTGGGCCATACCGCAGCGATGCTCAGGGGTTACTCCTGGCTCTGCACTCAGGAATTACTCCTGGCGGTGCTGGGGACCATATGGGATGCCAGGGATCGAACCCAGGTTGGCCACGTGCAAAGCAAACGCCCTACCTGCTAGACTATCGCCCGGCCCCCAGGAGAGCCATATCTTAAAACTGAATGGGCAGGGCTCAGAAACAGCAGTTAACAGATATCTAATGCTGGGCCTGGGAGGGGTTACTTAGGGGTCAGAGAAACACCAAGGTGGTTCCTTCTGAGGGGCCTCCTGGGTTCCTACCATCTCTCATGGCAAAGGCTGCACTCTGTCAGAGAGGAAAAGAGCCTGAGAAAGCTCCTGCCACCAAGAGTATACAGCCAGGAGAGGTCAGCACACCGCGCAGTGTCGTTTCTAAAGTGCTGTCACTCAGATGAGTGGGCTGGTTTCTAAAACGCTGTCACTAAAGGTCATGACTTTATCAATACCATTCTGAGATATATTCTGTAATAAGCAATATAATTGGTGCCTGCTAAGAAAGCACGCATGGGGCTGGGGACGGGTGGGAAACAAGGGTTTTTGGTGGTGGTAAGAGCATTTTGGTGGTGAGATTGGTGATGGAATATCGAATGCTTGAAACAACTGTACTGTGAACGACTTTGTAAATCACATTTGTTTACATCTTAAACAAATGCTATCACTGAAATGAGTGTGTTGGTTTCTAAAATGCTGTCACTGAAATGAGTGTGTTGGTTTCTAAAATGTGTGTGTAGGTATTATTTTATTTAGCTCTTTGCCCGGGTGACTCAGGTCACTAGGGATTTTCAGATAAGATGTAAAAACTCTAAAGATTTTTTTCCATGAAACCAGAGAGAACAAAACTATTGATCGGAACCAAATGGTCAATATAACTCTCACATATATAACTTCCAGGCACTCTCAAAAAAAAAAAAAAAAAAAAAAAGGGCCGAGCGATAGCCCAGCGGGGGTAGGCATTTGCCTTGCATGCGGCCGGCCCATGCCGGCCAGGGTTCGATCCCCGCATCCCATATGGTCCCCGAGCACTGCCAGGAGTGATTCCTGAGTGCAGAGCCAGGAGTAACTCCTGAGCATTGCCGGGTGTGACCCAAAAAGCAGCAAAAAAAAAAAAAAAAAACACTGCCTGAGTTTATTCTAATTTTTTTAATTTAATTTTTTTTTGTGTGTGTGTCTTTTTGGGTCACACCTGGCAATGCTCAGGGGTTACTCCTGACTTTGCACTCAGAATTACTCCCTGGCAGTGCTTGAGAATGGGATGCTGGGGATCAATCCCAGGTTGGCTGAATAATGCAAGGCAATCACACCCTCCCCACTGTGCTATCGGCTCCGGCACCCTTGATCACTTGATCACTTGAATCCCGTTATTCATCGATTTGCTCGAGCGGAAGCCAGTAACATTTCCATTGGACCCTATCATGTGCCAATGTAGCCCAATGGCATCTGGTTGATTCAGGAATATGAAGAGCCTCAAACCGTTCCAACGGCACCCTGAGTTTGTTTCTTTCTACCTACCTGCTTTCCTACCTACCTACCTACCTACCTACCTACCTACCTACCTACCTACCTACCTACCTACCTACCTACCTACCTACCTACCTACCTACCTACCTACCTACCTACCTACCTACCTACCTATCTATCTATCTATCTATCTATCTATCTATCTATCTTTGCTATTTCTGGGTCTCACGTCTATCTATCTATCTATCTATCTATCTATCTATTTTTGCTATTTTTGGGGTCACACCCGTGATGCTCAGGGGTTACTCCTGGCTCTGTACTCAGGAATTACTCCTGGTGGTGGTCGGGGACCATATAGGATGCCAGGGATTGAACCCGGGTTGGCTGAATAATGCAAGGCAAACGCCCTACCTGCTGTGCTCTCGCTCCGGCCCCCTGAGCTTCTTTTAATGTGCAGTAGTGCCCCCTTATGCAGCTGCCTCCCAAGGCTCCCAGTGGATGCTGAAATCACTCATGTACTGAACCCCTGAAGCAACCAGCGTTTTCTCACACCACACCTCTCTATGAAGTTTAAGTCACAAATTAGATACAGTAAGAGAGTTACAGCAATAATTAATTATAATGTTTCCTTTTTATAATTAATTATTTATAATTATTTATAATTAATTAATTATAAAAAGGAACAATTATAACAATATACTGAAATTGAAAGTTCCATATGGTCCCTGAGCACTGCCACAAGTAACCCCTGAGCACTGCCAGGTGACCCAAAAAGAAAAAAAAATAGTACTGTGTTTCAGGACACCTAAAAGCCTAGGCCTCTGCATCTGCCCTGGATTGCCTCCTGCAGGTCACTTCATAGATAGGGGGATAGTCTGAATGTGGCAGTCTTATCTGACCATGTATTCTGTACTGGCTGGTATAAATATTCTCTCATGCTACCACAATCATCGTGGGACTAGCTAGACCTTACCAGCATATTTGCCTGGCCACGTTGGATCTCTAAGTAATTAGACCAGAGAGAAATGCTGTTTGCCTCCAAGCAAGCAAGCATGGCTCCTGATAACTCAAAGGCAACTAAAATACAAAACCACCGTGAAGTAGACGAGACTCTTGTGAAGGCTTGGAGAAATATTTAACTGGCATTAGTATTAGTCTTTGGTACAGAGACATGCCATCTCAGAAACCCCCTTCTCTACCCTATAAATAAGAAGCAACTGGTGTCGTGATCTCGGTCCACCCGCTTCACTTTGGGCACTTGGTAAAGGCAATTCCAGGCAGATCTTGGCTCAAGACATTAGGTGAGGTGCTGGGAGAAATTACCTGAGGGCATTTGATCCTTCCTGTCAGGGGAAGTTACATTTAGCTTATAGCTTCTCCCAGCTCTGCTAGGAGGCTTTTAATTAGCTCTGGGTCCTTGTAAACAACCAGATGTCTCCTGAAGTTGCTACATTTCTATAAAGCTATTTTCCTGTTTTCATCTTCTAGATAGCCCAGCCCAGAATGGGCTGGTCTGGAGAGTTTGGGGGGGGGGATTCCTAGCTATAAAATAAGCTGTAAGAAGAATCTCTTTTTTTCCCTTTTTGCCATTTTGGCTTCCCTTGGTGTTTTGCTTCTCCATCCTCTCCATTCTCTGTTGGGCCTCAACACGTGGTGGCAGCCATCTTGGCCTACACCTGGCTGGGGCCTAGCTAGGAACCCAGACTCCAGAGGTTTTCCCTGCTCTTGGATTGTATATTGGCTCCTGTGATAGTAAAGCCCTTTTAAACTTGCATCGGATTCCTGAGTCTTCATCCATTCCCCGCCGGCTTCAGAGGTAGAAGGGAACTCGCTTCCCGGCACTGTCGGGGACCCCGCGCGGCTCCCCGACATCTGGCGTCCCTGGGTGGGCACACATAGTATTTTGGCCTGCAGTTGGCTTTGGGAACAGAAGTGACAGAAAATAGAAGCAGGCAATGGGGCACGACCGCATACACAGAGGGTGAGGAAGGCGGGCAGAGAGCGTGCCTCGAGGAAGCCCTGCAGCTGCGCCCTCAGGCTGACCGAACTGCCGCAGGCCTCCCCCAGTCGCAGCAGAGCTAAGACCCAGGCTCAGACCACACCCTCCCTCGGAGACCAAGTGCCCAAAGTGAAGCGGGTGGGAGGCCAAGGAGTCCCAGGAGGGGGAAGGCTGCCACGATGCCGGCGCCATGCCACCTCTGCACCTTGCCCTGTAAATAGGAAGTGCACCTGGGGCGGGGACCGAGATCCCCAGTTGCTTCTTATTTTGCACTCTTCCACGCTATTTGTGTACTTTTCAGACCGACTCCTCACTTTCCTAGAATAACTTCTCAGTCTCTCATAAGCAGTGTGTCTCTTGCTGGATGCCACTTACTTAGGCCCGTCCTCTCTGGCCCTCTCCTCCAGCACATGCTCCCCTGCCAGTTCTTTACCACCTTTCTCTGCCTTACGCCTTCACGACCCCTTCTCAATTTGAAATCGCACTGGGTTTGGTTGTTCTCTAATATATCACTCTTCTCCTCTAACTGGGACATCCATTCCATGAAGGCAGAGAGCCAGCACAGCGGGTAGGGCACTTGCCTTGTATTCAGACCCAGGTTTGATCCCCAGTATCCTATCTGGTCCCCCAGCACCGCCAGGAGTAATTCCTGAGTGCAGAGCCAGGAGTAACTCCTGAGCACAGCCAGGTGTGACCCAAACCAGAACAACAGTAAAGGCAGAGCTCTCGTCAGCTTTCTTCACTGCTACCCTCCCAGGACGGAGGGCACTGGGCACAAATGCATATTGTTTTTGAATAACCAAATACAGGGACATATGAAAGGACTTATAAGTTCCGACAATCACTCCACAAATCTGAAATAATGTCCCACATAATTCAAATGGAGCTCTGGTACTGTAGAAATGCCCACACCAATTTCTCTGGAAGGGATCCATAGTAGCCCACCCTGAGGACTTTTGGGGTGTGCCCACAATATGCATACACAAAGTCAAGCCGATGGATCAAGCCCAGCCTGTGGCCTCTTTTTTTTTTCTTTCTTTCTTTTTTTTTTTTTTGCTTTTTTGGGTCACACCCGGCTATGCCCAGGGGTTTCTCCTGGCTCTGCACTCAGGAATTACTCCTGGCGGTGCTCGGGGGACCATATGGGATGCCGGGGATCGAACCCGGCCAGCACAGGCTGGCCGCGTGCAAAGGCAAAGGCCCTACCTACTGGGCTATTGCTCCGGGCCCGCCTGTGGCCTCTTTGTGCAAAGGTATCTGGAAGGAATCACACACATATGGGGCTGGAGTGATAGTGCAGCAGCGGTTAAGGTGTTTGCCTCACATGCGCTGGACCTGGGGTTGGATCCCCCGGCATCCCATATGGTCCCCAAGCACCGCCAGGAATAATTCCTGAGTGCAGAACCAGGAGTAATCCCTGAGCATTGCTGGGTGTGACCCAAAAAAGCAAAAAAAAAAAAAAAAAAAAAAGAATCACACACATAACCTATGGACAGTGACAGCCTTTGCGCTATAAAAGGCAAAACTGAGTAGTAACAAAGACCATATGGATGGAAAAACATCTGCTATTTGGCCATTCATGAAAAGGTCTGACAAACTCTGAGTCTGAAGAAACAGGTTAAGTGTGAGCTCTCGGATGAACACAGCCCAAGAGTAAATAAACTGCCAAGTTTACAGACTCTCGCAAGTGATGAAGACAATGAATACTTTATTTAGGCCTTACGATGTGTAGGTAACACTAAGTGGCTGGCATATATTATCTCCTATACCTAATTCTCATTGCAACACAGTGAGTAGGTTCTGACTGCTGAGGCTAATACAGGTCAGTTGTTTGCCAGGGGCAAATGGTCAGTGAGAAATACAAACCCAACCAGCCAGGGAGACAGTTCAGAGGGTTAGAGTTCAACTTTCAACACCGCGTGGCTTCCTGGGCACCAGGCGCTGCCCTAAAGGCCCAGCACTGCTGAGAAGGCTGCCCTCTGCCCCCCCCCCCCCAACACCAGACAAAAAGCTGCGGGTAACTGCGTTTTGCATCCACTCTCTGGCACAGCTTCCAGCCACGGGAGAGCCAAGCAGAGCCCTCAGCACTCCTGAAACTAACCTGTCTCCTCGCTGTCCTCCAAACACCGTCTGTTCAACCCCACCTCTTTGTCACACCTGCAGGCTATTCCTTCTATCCTGAATGCCCACGACGTCTCCAAATCCGAACAACATGTCAAGACCCTGGTCCTTTGTTTTAGTTTGGGGGTCACACCTGGCCATGCTGGGCAGACCGTGTGATGCCAGGGCCTGAACTGGGGTCAGTCACATGCAAGGCAGGCATGCACCCTGCAGCGTCCCTCTGCTAAGCCCTGAGTTAAACTTTCTTTCTCTGCAGGCTTCTTTTTTTTTTTTTTTTTTTATTTTTGGGGTCACACCCGGCAACACTCAGGGGTTACTCCCTGGATCTGCACTCAGGAATTACTCTGGCGGTGCTCAGGATGCCGGGACTGAACACGGGTAGGCAAAGCAAGTGCAAGGCCAACGCCCTTCCTGCTGCACTATCATTCCGGCCCTGCAGACTTCTCCTTGACCTAGTTATTTCTTTCACTCATACAAACTACTCAAAGGCACAGGCTGCTCTTCACAGCAGAGCTTTTGCAGGCTGGTATATACAGGCCCATGTGGGTATGTTCCCTGGGTAACAGATATGCACACTTATCAAAATGACAAGGGACAAGCGCAGTCGACCCCAGTTCCACCGCCAGCATTACAGCGTGCCCTGAGCATCACTGGGTGTGGCCCTGGAAATCCCAAAACCTCCAGTCTCGAGCAGCACCAGCAGTACGGCAATGGCATGGCTGGTATTAGTGTCTATACATCATCACAAAATCTTGGCGTGAGAACAGCTGGGCTCACGAGTACTGCCTGGAGAGAGGTCACACTTGAAAGTATAATTTTGGGAGGTAGAGCACTTGCCTTGTGAGTTAAATTCCCAGCATGGCAAAAATGAGCTGAAGGGGCCGGAGCGATAGCACAGCGGGTAGGGTATTTGCCTTGCACGCGGCCAACCTTGGTTCGATCTTCGGCATCCCGTATGCCCCCACCCCCAGCACCGCCAGGAGTAATTACTGAGTGCAGAGCCAGGAGTAAGCCCTGAGTATTGCCAGGTGTGACCCAAATCACTGTCACTGTCTTCCCATTCATCATCGATTTGCTTGAGGCAGGCACCAGTAACATCTCCATATGTCCTGTCTCATGCAAGTAGAGCCCAAGGGCACCTGCTTGCTCCAGGAACATAAAGAGCCTCAAACCATTCCATCAGGTCATGGGAATGAGGTCTATAATTGTTACTGGTATTTGACATATCAAATACGGCCCCACAAGCTGGGCTGTGATAGGTTGGTCTGCTGGGTGGAGTTCTGATGAGGGGGAAGTCGGGATGTGGAAAATGGAGGCCCTCATGGAGTGGGGAGTCATCTGGCTTGTTGCGAGGCTCTGCTTGGGTGGCGGACCAGGGCTAGAACCCGCCATCCCTCCCGGGGCGCCTCGTGAGCGGCTGGCACAGGGAGAGCCAGCTCTGCCCCATGTCTGTGAGTCTGTGACCCAAAAACAAAAACAAAAATTAAAAAAAAATGAGCTGAAAACAACGAAAAGACCTACAACTATAATTGAAATTATTTTCCCCTTTTTTTGGGTCACACCCAGCAATATGCAGGAGTTACTCCTGGCTCTGCACTTAGGAATCAATCCTGGCAGTTCTCAGGGAACCATATGGGATGACAGGGATCAAACACAGGTCAGCCGCATACAAGGCAAAATGCCCACACACTGTACTATAGCTCCAGCCCCATAACTTAGCCCCATAGGACCAAGTTCTTATTTGCAACAGATACTGACCCAGAAAAACCAAAGCACTTCATGTTGCAAATGAAATAAAAATTCCCAGAAACAGCATAGAGATTGGTTACCTCATCCAAAGGGATGTGATGCTCAAGGGATCAAAGGAAAACAAACTCTCTGGGATGGGCTGAGAGCGAAGCATGGCAGATGGAGTGGCAGTCAACCCAGGTTCAATACCCTGCACCCCACAGGGTGCCCAAAGCACACCAAGGCTCACCCCCTGAGCACAGAGCCAGGAGTAAACCTTGAGTGCTGCCGTGTGGCCTCAAGCCAAACAAATGAATACACATACAAACCTTTCCCCCCAAACCCAACTCTTTAGGTGAAGTACTTAGCCATCTTCAGACCCTGTTAAAATGAGGAACTGGCCTACCAACATAAAAAGCCACTGCTTTCTTGTCGCTATAAGCAGAGGGCCTTCCTCCCTCTCTCCTTTGCTCCCTTCCTTTGTGATGCTGGGAACCAGTGTTGCAGCCACAGCCAGGGGCTGTACTATCTATCTCTCCAGCCCTTTCTCTTTCCCCCACAAATTCACCTACTGAAATCCTATCAGGATCAGTATGCTATCAGGAGGGTCACTGGAGCCTTTGGGAGGTCCTTGGTCATGAGGTGGAGCTTTATAAATGGTACAGGCCCCTTATAAAAGAGACCCCAGAGTACTCGCTCCCTCACTTTCCGACCGATATGAGGAAATCTGCAAAGACTCTTACTAGGACTCAATGTAGGCACCTGCTTTCACATTTCCAGCAACCAGAACTATGACAGGTAAGTTCACGGTGGTTTGTAAGCTATCGGATCCAGAGTAATTTGTTACAGCAGCCCAAATAGACTAAGACAACTTATTAAGACTGGGTCAAGCATCAGACTAAACACTCTAAATATATGGGCTCACAAACCATCACAACACTCCTAATTTTATCCCTGCTCTAGCAATAAGAAAATTGAAACTGGGAGAAGTTAAGGAAGCTGCTTTATAGGATCTCAATGGGCAGGGGAAGCATTTAACTCAAGCAGCCAAATTCCAGAATCTATGTCCATTTGTTTTGGGTTTTGGCGTCACATCAGTACTCAGGGGATCACTTCTTGGTGCACTGAGTGGGGGTGGGGTGGGGGGGTGATACATGTAGTGCTAGGACTAAACTGGTGTAGCTGGGCGGGCGGGGGGGGGGGGGCGGGTACCAAAAAAAAAAAAATAAAAAAAAAAACTGGCGCATAAAGGCCAAGTGCCTTCACCCCTGTACTATCTCTCTGGCTCCAGGATTCATGTTCTTGATTATGATGTGCGCCATACCTGGGGTAGCTATGCACCCAGGGATGGTTTCCAATTCCGAGCATTCAGTTTTAACCCTGCTGCCTGCAAAGATCCATGCTTACACGGATGATGGAGTTCCCTATCTACCATCTTTCCACCTGGCCCTTTCCCACTTTGGGAAGTCCAAACCCAAACACTTGGATCTGAAGCGACTGTCTGCCCAGACAGATCGAAAGGTCATCAGTCCGTCTTTCTCTCCATTAAAAAAGATGGACTGCTTTTTAACCAAGTATTTGCTCATATCGCACTCCTCGAGTAAGCAAAAAGCGATACCAGCTTGTATTAGTCAAATAATTTTTTTTTTTGTTTTTGGGTTACACCCGGCAATGCTCAGGGGTTTCTCCTGGCTCTGCACTCAGGAATTACTCCTGGCGGTGCTCAGGGGACCATATGGGATACCGGGGATTGAACCGGGCTGATCCCCCATGCTATCACTCCGCCCCTAGTCAAATAACTTTTAAGCAAAGCTCCAAGAAGTCTGCAATGTCACCTTTTAAGGTTTCTATGTTTACATATCTAGTATTACTTTTTTTAAATTTATTTATTTTGGTCTTTTTTGGGTCACTCGCAGTCATGCTCAAGGGTTACTCCTGTTTCTGCTCTCAGGAATTTCTCTTGGGGACCATATGAAATGTCGGGATCGAACCCGGTCGGCCATGTGCAGGGCAAATGCCCTACCCACTGTGCCATCACTTCAGCCCCATAATGTTATTTTATTTATTTATACCTTTTTTTTTTTGGGGGGGTGTGGGGGCTCATACCAGGCAATGCTCAGGGGTTACTCCTGGTTCTGCACTCAGAAATTACTCCTGGGGGCCGAGGCGATAGCACAGTGGGTAGGGCGTTTGCCTAGCATGCGGCTGACCTGGGTTTGATCCCCCGGCATCCCATATATGATCCCCAAGCATTGCTAGGAGTAACTCCTGAGCATCACTGGGTTTTTTGCCAAAAGGCAAAAAAAAAAAAAAAAAGGAATACCCAGTCGGCCACATGCAGAGCAAACATCCTACCCACTATACTATTGCTCCAGCCCCACAATGTTACTTTTAGAGAAACACTTGAGTGACAGTATTCTGCATTCAGACCTTTGCTTGTTTTGGGATCACACCCAGTTGTGCTCAGGGATAACTCCTTGCTCTTCGCTCAGGGACAGGACTAAAGGAACCACATGTGGTATTGGGGACTGAACCAGGGTCAGCCACATGCAAGATAAGCACCCTACACTCTATACTCTTTCTTCAGTCCCTGAATGTAGATCTTATGAAAGTAACACTGCTTGTCTATGCTGCTTCTTAAGAATCTAAGTGCAGGGCCGGAGCAATAGCACAGCAGGTAGGGCGTTTGCCTTGTACGCTGGCTGACCCGGGTTCCATCCCGGCATCCCACATGGTCCCCAATCACTGCCAGGAGTAATTCCTGAGCGAAGATTCAGGAGTAACCCCTGAGCGTCACCGGGTGTGACCCAAAAAAAGAAAAAACCTGAAGTGCATGGACAACCACACTTCTGTTAACATCTGGTTGATTTCATCCATCGTCTTTAGTTTGAAGTAATAAAAGTAATTAAATTCCTGAGCCTATCCTGAGACTATCAACCAGGAATTCAAACTGAGGATGGGGATAGTCCAGCAACATTCCTTAAAACGATTTTGAAGTTCTAGCTGGTATGATTAGTTAAGTTAGTAAAGTTAGGTTCTAGCTTAAGTGACTTTGAATTTGTAGCAAGGGACCCTTTCTCAGATAAACTGACTTCCGTACACAGAGTTTGGGGTTTTTTCTTTCCTGGAACTGGGAGTGGAACTATGCCTTGACTGCAGGGGCTCCAGACAGCAAGATGCTCGCAGAGCCATCCGCTCCCCAGGGTCACTGTCCCAACTGCAGTGCCCAGGGATTTGAAGTTCTCAGACACTCTGATGATAGCTTCTTCAAAAGCGCTACTTTTTTTTTTTTCCGTTTTAGGTCATACCCGGAGATGCTCAGAAATTACTCCTGGCTACGGTCAAGGAACCATACGGGATACTGGAGATCAAACCAGGGTAACCCGCGTGCAAGGAAACGCTCGCTCCTACCCGCTATACCACCGCTCCGGCCCCAAAAGTGCCACTCTTGAGCAAGTCGGGGCCCTTCCCGGGCCGGTGGCAATGTCAACGGGTGCTGGGGAAACAGTTCCTGCCTCTCGATAGCCTCTGCGCTGCTCCAGATGCATGACCACAGATGTGAATGCCGGGAAGCCGCCCGACACTGGGGTGCCAGGGGTCCCCCGAGCTTGTCAACTGATCCCGTGGGGCAGGGGCGGGTGGCGGTCCCTCTAGGGGCCGCAGCACGGCGCCCGGCCAGCTGGTGGCAGCTCAGGGGTGCTGACCTCAACTTTGTTCTGTAAAAATAGCTGCTGCGAGTCTGCGGCGCTCACGTGAGCCGCCCGCTTCCCCTCCATCGGCCCGGGCCGAGCGGCGGCTCCTCGGCCCCGGGGTCGCGGAGGCGGCCAAGGGCGGTGTCCCCAACAGCCGGTGACAGCAGGGACCCCGGCCCAGGCGAGGAGCCGGGGGCAGGGCGGGCCTACGAGTGGGGTCAGGGGTGCGGAACGGGGGTCTTGGAGGGGGCAGGGGTCGCTCTCACCTTCTTGACGGACTGGGAGATGTTCTCCAGGATCCGGTCCTTCACCTCCCGCGGCTCCATGGCGCTGCCGCCGCCGCCGCCGCCCC